>LKNJ01000348.1:186154-200053 GCA_002120245.1 Maccullochella peelii | reverse complement strand
GTAATTCAAGTGGTCTGAGAGAAAACCTCTACTACTGCCCCTCCTCTTGGCTCTGTTTTCAGGCTTCAGAAAATCTATGCCGTGACGGGAGACTTTGACCAATCATAGGTTCGTATTGGCTGAGCTACAAATGCAAATGCACATCCCTTCAGGCGGTGAAAGCCTGATTTAATGGCGGAAAATCCTGCAGCTTGTAAAAAATTAGAATACTTCCTTNGCCCCTCCTCCTGGCTCTGTTTTCAGGCTTCAGAAAATCTATCCTGTGATGGGAGACTTTCGCCAATCAAAGCTTATTTCAGGGAGACGATGCGTTCATATTGGCTGAGCTACAAATGCAGATGAGCATGCACGTCCCTTCAGACGGTGAAAGCCTGATTCAATGCTGGAAAATCCTGCTGAAAATCCTGCAACTTTTGAATAATGTCCAACACCTCCTTTACCTACAGCGGCGCACAGTACAAAACAACATATCCCGGCTCCACACGGAGCTTCGGGCTCATTATGTTAGATGCCATGGCGCTCGTATCCACGTGGGAAAGAGGCGTGATGCCAAACAGTGGGGAAAAACTTTTGAGGTGGGGCAGTGGTTTGTATGTGGTTTACTAGCCTCTCATCCCGCTGCTGGATGGCGTTGCAGCTGCTTCTGAAGCCTGGGGCACTCTGCTCTGCGGCCGTGAAGCGTGGGAGGGTCCGCGTTTTTGGTGAGGCTGACGCCGTGCAGACTGAGCACTACGAGGGATAACGTGTCGCAGGATGACCGACTCCTGCGGCTGCCGGTCGAAGATGTGGGTTTGGTGGGAGGGGCTTAGCGGACTGATACGAGGTAGCAGAGAAGGAGGAAGGTGTTGCATAGGTTGCACAGATTAAGTGGTACTGTGATCCTCTATGATCCTTTAAATCATCTCAGATACTTTTCTGTAACTCCTTTTATGAAGAAATCACACACAGAAAAAACTTCCCACACCCCAAGCTTCTTCCCAGTTGGGACAAAATGCTGCTACCAGTCTGTTAACCAGGAGGAAGAGGAACTGAGAGAAGTGAAAATACAGAGCTACGAGGAGATGGAGAAATTCAGGGAGGAGCTAAGCTATTACTGAACTATAGAAGAGAGAGGAACTTCCTGTTATGGTGGGAGAGCATGGTGAGGGAAGGACCCAAATGCAGACAGNTATGTTCGATGCCATGGCGCTCATATCAACGAGTGGCAAAGAGGCATGATGACAAACAGTGGGGAATAACTTTTGAGGGGAGACGGTGGCGTGCGTGTGGTGTACCAGCCTCTCATCCCACTGCTGGACGTCGTTGCAGCTGCCACTGAAGCCTGGGGCGCTCTGCCCTGCAGTCGCTAAGCGCTGGAGGGGGCATCTTTGACAAGACAAGTTGCGGCAGGAGGGACCGCGGTCTCGGTGAGGCTCACGCCGTGGAAAGTGAGCACTACGAGGGATAAGGTTTTGCAGGGTAACCGACTCCTGCGGCTGCCGGTCGAAGTTGTGGGTATGGTGGGAGGGGCTTAGCGGAGTGATACAAGGCAACAGAGAGAGGCGGAAGGTTTTGCATAGGTTGCACAGATTTTGCCTACCCCAGCTTTGAACGGTGAGTTTACATGCACTTAAGAATCCAGGTTACTCCGAGGAATCCAGTTACGCAGGTAATCGGAAAATGTGTTCAACCTTAACCTGGTTACTGTAAATCCATGTATACATGGAGCAGGTCACTAATCAGATTTTTATCATCCCCCGACCATATTGTGGAAGCATTTCTTACTTATTTTAACTGTATTAGTGATACGAGACAGTTCGTCCTATTGATTTTTGTGTGTGTGAGTATGAGTGTGTGTTTCTGTCGGAGCAGACTGATCCTCAGCGCAAATGTGTCTGAATGTTACAAGTAGTCAGATGTTCAGTGGTTGAAACAGACTTATTTAGACTTCTAGAGGCTACTTTGTGTTTGTGTCAGTTCTCGTCTGACTTTGGGTGTATGTAAATGCATTGATTGTATAGTTGATTGGTATGCATCACCATCAAGCGATATATGATATAATAAATTACACACTTTGCTAAACGCAGTGTTTAACCATTTTCAACAGAATTATGCTATGACGCATTGAATTACAATCTGTGTCATCTCTGTGGAGAAAAGATATTTTGAAGAACTGGAGGAAAAAGCACATCTATTCTAGTGAGGTGCTGGCTCGCAGGCAGACATCATAGAAAGAATGGAAAAACTCAGACACATTGGAGTAATGAGTGTGCGTCCTTCCCATTCTTCCTAAGAAAAGATACATTATTTTGTCCTGTCTCATAGCACCTCCCTCTCACAGAACACATAAATTCAGGAGGGAAGAGCGTAAATATAGTACAGTTGGCATATTAGGCTGATTGCTTTAATAAAAAGCTCTTATTATCTAAAGATAACAATACCATAAAGTGTAAGTTATGTCCACAGGAGCATACTCGACAACACAAGCAATCACCTCATTAGAAAACATGCCTTCATCAAACTGCTGGTAAAAAAGCAGTTTTGTCCTGTTACAGCTGATTACAACCTGATAGAGATTGAGTTTTTGACTGGCTCTGCAGCTGTAACACAGAGAGATATGAAAAATGTGTCAGGCTGAAATCTGGAGGAAATGTTGCTCATGTCAATGATAGCATCACCATCTGTCAGACAAATTCAGAACAAGATAACAATGACAGGTAAGCACTGGTATGACTTTTATAAAGGAGCATATAAGTATAGCGTACTGTACACCATAAATATTGTCAATAACATGTATTATTTTCATTTAATGTGTAATATACAGTATACTGTAATTGAAGTTGAGCCCCCTGGGCCTGAACACATCACTTTGTAACTTGATCCTGGACTTCCACACAGAGAGACTCCAGACAGTACGCCACACTCAGTGTGTGCTCAGCCCACACACTAATGACCCACAACAAATATGACTCCAATCATATTATAAACTTTGCAGACCACACGACACTGGTGGGCCTCATCAGCAACAATGATGAGACAGCATACAGAGGCGGGTGGAGCGGCTGGCACTCTGGTGTCAGGAAAACCACCTGTCTCTCAACGTCGATAAGACGAAAGAGATGGCAGTTGACTTCAGAAAGGCCCACGCTGCCCACCACCTTCTTCTCATCAGCGGCTCCTGCATGGAGCGGGTCAGGAGCGCCAAATATCTTAGTGTGCACATTGCTGATAACCTCAGATGGTCATGCAACTGTACGTCCCTGACCAAGAAGGAACCATCACGAATGTCCTGACCAGCTGCATCACTGTCTGGTATGGAAACTGCAACAACTTTGACCGCAAGTCCCTACAGAGGATTGTGAAGTCAGCCGAGTCCATCATTGAGACCTCTCTCCCCCTTCTATCCATGTCATTTATACTAAACACTGCACAAATAGGGCCTCGAGGATCATAAAAACCCATCCCTCCCATGGACTCTTCGCCCTGCTGCCATCTGGAAAAGGGTACCAGAGCATCCGGGCAACATCCTCCAGACTCAGCAACAGCTTCTTCCCTCAGGCTGTTAGACTCCTCAAAACCCTGCTGCCCCCAAGCTCGCACTATTTACACTTTACACGTATTCTATACTCTCATATACTCTCATTTATAGCTATACTTTTTGTCTAATTTAACACAGTCTATAATAGTTTGTGTCCTGTGTATTGCACTACATGTTTGTACCTTGTTTTGTATCTTGTTGTTTGTACTCTTGCACCTCATGTGTAGTCTGAATGTTGCTTCACTCCCACTGCATGTTGCATCATTCATTCTTTTTGTTTTGCACCGGGGACCAGAAGACACAATGTCATTCCTCTATGTACTGTACTGCACTGTATACAGATGGATAACAATAAAGTATCTCTTAATTCATACTATATTGTATCAAACAGATGGCGTGTCTGCCTTTAAAAAGAGCCCAGGCATGTCAATGTCAAATGTTGTCTGTTCTGCCTGTTGTCCTTGTTTACATCCTTATTTGTCTCCTGACCTTGAATCTCAATCTCCTCCCACCGTTATCATGTTTTGTCATTAATAGCCTTGAAATGTTAATCATAATCAAAGGGAAAATAAGAGAGGAATGGCGGGATGACAGTGAAAGACAACAGCAGAAAGAGAGGTTTTTCAAAATGTCTGAAAGGCATCAACTACTCAAACTGCATGAGGGTTATCAGCCAAAGTAAACAATCTTAAAATGCTCCTTAATGCGGGTGCATGTTTAGGTGCTCCCCAGCGACTGCAAACACACCAACGCAAAGGCCATTAAAGGTTTATCAGAGGCTTGCAGTGGCTTGGCCAGAGATGCTCTAAAACAGATGAATAGGTTTTTTGTGGCATTAACAGCATCTGCTTAAATGGCTAACTGAGCGCCCGCCTTTCTCCCAGCATAATGGGAGGCAAGTCTAAAGCCAAATGTGCTTTTTACTGCTGTAAAGAGAAAACCAGCTGAACGAAACCTAAAGAGGCAGTCTTCCCACTGGTGTTAGCATCAAGATGACATCACCATGGTAACCCCGCATCACCACAGATTCTAGATAAGTCCCCAGGTCCGAAACAATAAGGTGAGGACATGACCCACATTAAATTCTCGCAACACATATTTGTAAGGAGCCCCCATTCCCACTCGCCTCTGTTTGTGCAAATGCTCCCCTCGCAACAGCTTAACACTCTCGCTAAAGAGGGCTCAGTTTACAAATGACAGCACCAGCAGAGTTCAATCCCTTTAAATGTCCTGAAATGACTCACACAGATGGGTTTAATAGAAGTTATATCTGAAAAGGTCGACAGCCACCGGACTTGACAGCTGTAATGACCGTCACCAGACCTTGGTCACATTGGGCCTGCAAGTAATCCCTTGTGTTTGTTTTATCCTGCTGTGCTGGAAGGATCACATAGGTGGCAGCCAAACATGGAATAATCCACATATGGTCTCATTTAAAGAGCAATTTAACACCAGGTTGAAAAGCAGTGTTTCACTGTCCTCTCTGGTTGAACAATCAAACAGGTTGTGGTGATGAAACACTTTTGGATGTGGTCAGAAATATGCTCTCATCGACAGTGACGTCACAGTGAACTGACACACCCTACTGTACACTTCTACATTACTGCAGCACTAACGTTGCTCGTTAAGTTAAAGTATGTTGACTTTCAAATGGTCTCAATTTTTTGGTGTACGTTCTTTAAACAAGACCATAGTCATGCTCAGTGGCTCTGTGAGGCTGTTCTTAGGCATGGTGCTTTGGGGTAAATGCTAACATCCCCATGCTAACATGCTAATAATGACAATGCTAACATGCTGATGTTTAGCAGGTATAATGTTAACCATGTTCACATTCTTAGTTTAGCATGTTAGCATGCTATCATTTTCTAATCAGCAACTAAACCCAAAGTACAGCTGATAATGGGGATGTCATTTGGTTAGCAGGTACTTAAGCCAATCAGCCTCACAGCAAGGGTTCTTGGTTCAACCCCAGCTTTCTGTGTGGAGTTTGCATGTTCTCCCTGTGTCCGCGTGGTTTCCCTCCGGGTACTCCAGCTTCCTCCCACCATCCAAAGACATGCAGGTTAGGCTAATTGATGACTCTAAATTGCCCGTAGGTGTGACTGTGAGTGTGAATGTTTGTTTGTCTGTCTCTATGTGTCAGCCCTGATTGACTGGCGACCAGTGCAGGGTGTACCCCACCTTTTGCCCAATGTCAGCTGGGATAGGTTCCAGCCCCCCAGTGACCCTCTAAGGATAAACGGTATAGATAATGGATGGATGGATGGTGCTAGTTGAAAAGTCAGAGGATCACCAAAGTTAGTAGGCTTCATCCTCTGGGGACCATGGATGTATGTACCAAATTTCATAGCAATCTATCCAAAGGTTGTTGAAAATTTTAAGTCTGGACCAAAGTGGTAAACTGATTGGCAGACAGACCAACATTGCCATGCATGGATCCATGCTGCTAGTGTAACTAAAATGTGGCAAATCGTGCCCATTTTTTTCACTTTAAACAAGTAAGATTAAAAGAACATTAATTGACCACGCCAAAATGGAATAACCTGTGAAAGCAATTAAAATGGAGGACTATAATGTGATGTGAATTTCCATTCAGCCTAATCATAAATGTTCTCTCTGGTGTCTTTCATTCTACATTATTCTAGAAAACAGCATGCTGATACCAAATTTGATTGTTTCAAAGAGAATCCAGTTGTGAAATCAGGTATGCTAATTGACAAAGTGGGGTAGAAAAGCCCTTAAGGCATCTTATTGATACTTATCATCTGTTTATGTGATGCAGTAATTTATAGTATGAACCACAATTATGAGTTATTAGGTTAAAGGGGCACTGCATCTGGCACTCCACACTCTGTTTCACACTCATTAGCAGCTCATTAGGAGAGTAGTGATGGTCCAACTGAGCTTGCAGAAATATCAGGAAAATATCCTTGTAACTGCTGCATACAGATGATGCATTTAAATTAAGGCTTTAAAGTCCCTCTCCAATTTGATTGCTTTTTATCTAGTTTTTTTTAGCATTTGCTGAAAGTAACATTATTTACCAGCTTTTATCTATCTATTTTATTGAACTCGTTAAGTTAGAATTAAATAAGTCATGGTAAAAATGTATGGTCAGTAACTATGGGTGCTGGGCTTTGCAAACGATCAATTAGGACTGACAATTGTATGCCATAGAAAATCAACAGTAGAGTTTCACCACGTGACTGTAGACAGGATGTCTTTCTGGAGTCTAACAAGGAGGTTGGCCTGAAGCTGAACCACGGACAAATGATGTGCTATGTGTATTTTCTAACCTTGGACTGATAATCTTCTCCCTGGGGTGCACTATGACATTCCACGTTTCACTGAAAGTGCATTTGAGTGAGTCAGCACCGTTCGGCTACTCTGCGCTCACTACCGCTCTCTATTACCATAATGATGACTCAGTCCTGTTCTCTACCATCCCGTCCTGTCCAATCCTGTCTCAGTTCTCTGCTCTCATGCCCTCTCCTCTCCTTCCCTCCTCTCCTGCCTCTCTTTTCACCGTTCTGTCCTTTTATCACCTTGTCCTGTCGTCTCCTATTCTTAGACTGCTCTGTCATCCCTTGACCACTCCTCTCCTCTTTCCAGTTCGCTCCTGTTCCTGCAGTTACTCACTTTCTCAGTTTGCTGACACAACCTCCCATAGCTGTCTGTTAGACTTTTTCCATTACAGTCAGGTAAAAGGTTTTGAATCGTTGTGTTAAGGCACCGCAATGTCATCTGTCGTCATTAATCGACACACTGATTAGTTAAACTGAATCGATGGATACAGGCCAAGTGTGTAACCAAGCTGTTCTACCTTCAGCCAGCTCTGTGTTTCCTCACCCCTCCCAGCAATCAGAGCTCATGTGCCGAGGCTGAAAATAGAATCTGCTGCATCATATTCCCAGTACTCCTGGTAAAGTACCTATGGCTTAACATATTGCTGTGACTGCTGGTCTAGGGGAGACTGTCCTGGATTTGGCAGAGGTTTTTCCAAAGGGACAGCACTAGATAGATGGAAACTGCTATCTTCATTCCTGAAAATGTACATTCTGGAGGTTCTCAACAAATGCAGTGGTATGGTTTGCTCTTACTGAAATTGAACGTGCCATTGAGCTCTGTCTCTGATATTGGATCTGATAAAGTTTTTAATTTCTCCACCTTCATCAAAGCCTTGTGAGATATGATGTACACTTTCAAACACATTCCTAGAAATGTGATGCAATGTGGGGTCATATAAAAGCAAATCACATTACTAAAGTATTGCATAAAAAAGACTCCAGCCAGCTATATGGGTTTCTGTAATGCATAGATTTTGATAATGAACATCATTTAAATGCAGAACACAAAGAGAAAATGTCTCAAGCTCTCTTTAAAATACTTATCCAGCCAGTGTCAAAATACCGCCAGGATGGTTACTGAGAGTGAATAAATAAATCAAATGGGAAATTTAATTTTGGGATTGTTCTTGGCAGGGCTTAAAAACTGTTAGATGGCAGCATCTGATACACTGAACCTGCCAGAATGAAAGGACAATGGGTTTAAACCAAGGGCACAAAGGCAGGCTCAGCCTTCAGTAGACCATCTAGGTCACATCCAGGACCACAGCAGGCAAATACAGAGGCCATTCAATATGTTTGACTTAAAAAAACACATGTGGATCTGTTCAACAAACTACACCTATTGACATCCTAATGACTCCATAATAAACTAAAAAAAATTATTTTTTTAGAAACCTGCATATAAAATTCAAGGGAATTGAAGCGTTGACAAACTATTGGTTGATGGTGAAGAAGCGAAGCTTCAGCAACTTTGGGTAATGAGCTGCAAAATGTCTGAACAATGAGTACAAAAAATCTATGAATACATTTAGAGTTTATCGATGAAGGTCAACTGTAAAAAGTTCAGTCTTACAAAATGTGCATATTTCATACAGAAGCAAGAGTTTCAGTAGTGTGATTAAAAGCTGCAACAGCCTGTAAAACTGTTTAACAGATGTTTAACAAATGTACCAACACATAATTTATCATATATTAGTAATACAAGAGTCCAGTGCAACAATTTAACATTCATGAATGATTCAGTAACAATTACTTAGTAATAATTAGGTCATGATTTATAAATCATTAGCAAAAACAATGATAACTTTTTAGGTTGATTACACATATTTTAAAACTAATGAGTTGGCAGTGATCTACTAACAAACTGTTGCAGCAGTTATGATTCAAAAATGAATTTATTTTGGCATGTAACATATTTTATTATGTTCCACTTAGCACCAAGTATTTGTAATATAGGAACCAACCTTTACTTTGTTCAACTTCTTCTCATAGTCAGTGTTTTTAAAGCTGTGCACTTTCAGTATTCTATGATGCTATTTAAGTCCAAGAATTCCACTTCAGTGTTGGCAGTAAAGAGGGAATCAAATGTCTTGGCACTTCTTTATGGGTTTGAATAACCAGCATTTCAAGACTGCTCAATATTCTAACAGACTGAGATTGTATGACACTCTTCAAGGTTTCTGGTCACACTGTCAAAAAGGTGTGCATATCACACACTGACCTGTGTGACCTTATTAAGTTAAATATTATTAATCTGATTGTCCAGTGATCAGTGGATTGATATCATTGACAAACTCTGATCATGAAGATTGCAAACCAGCCACTGTGCTATCAGTCAGAACACTTATCATTTGTAGTCTGATGATATTGCTGTGTCTTTATCCTTTATCCAATATTGGGTGAATCCAGGACATCCATCCATCCATTTTCTGCCACGTATCCGGGGCCAGGTCGCGGTGGCAGCAGGCTAAGTTAGGTAGTCCAGACGTCCCTCTCCCCAGCAATGTTTTCCAGCTCCTCCCGGGGGATCCCAAGGCATTCCCAAGCCGGCTGAGATATGTAATCTCTCCAGCTTGTTGTGTGTCTACCCCAGGGTCTCCTAACAGAATCCAGACGGTAAAAATAAGGTATTTCAAATAAGAAAAACCTTATCAGCATGAAAGCCACTCATTAAGAGTGAAGAACTCATTTTTAAAAAGGTATACATAAAAAGTTAAAACAGTGGCAGTTATATGACCAATGCTTTGATTGATATTTTTGGTAAAACAGTAGAGATATTTGAACAGATGTGACTAAATTCATAGTTTAAATTAGTGTCAGTCAACACTATAATTACCTTAATTGTCTGACACAAGCACTGTCTACCATGTCCAGGTCAGTTACAACCTAATGCTGTAAGCTGTCTCTTAAAGTTCCATTAAGTGATACTTTTGATATTAACATTAAAGCCAACGACTCCCTTTAGGGTGAAAGGGCCATGGCGATCCCACTGAGAATCAACACCCAACTCTTCAGCTCTATGCAGTTTTCAGCTCATTGTTTGTTTGCCAGCAAAACCGTTGTTCATATTAAATTTCACATGGTACCTTACATGCCCAGCATGAAACCACTGAGAATTTAACGGTACAATATGTAGATTTCAACCATTAGTAGCAATATGGAGCAATGTTTTTATGAGTGGATCACCGTTTTGTTTGTATGGGATGCTCATGATGCTCTGTGTCTCCTGGTTGTGTAAGTAGGCATTTGTTTGAAAAATTGATAAACTGATGCTTTGATTTTGCTTAGGGTTCTTTCTCCTTCTGGTGGTCAAAATTGGTTAATTCAGCTTTAAGTGCACAATCAAGCACTCATGAACTGCTACATTATGGGAACTTAATGCCATAAAAAGAAAAACATTGTTGCATGGCAGTCACCACCACTGAAGTAACCCACTGGTGTAATTTAAGTGTGTGGCAGCAATTACGATGCTGGCTCTGTATACTGATCTTTGATCTTACAATCCTAAAGATTACCACAATATCAAAGAGACTTTTTTACACTCACTCGATAGAGTCCTCATTCAGCAATCCCAAATTACAACCCAGCAATTGATGGTGTTGTTCAAAAGACAACACACTTGATATTTGCCATTCAGCTCAGCTCACGGCCCCTGACTGTGAAGCTCCAGGTTTCATCTGATCATGGTCTGACCTGTGTGATTCACTGATCAAAGCTTGGTAAGTGCTCATTTGGGCTTCATCCTTACCAGGAAAATTTATTCAAGGGACCCTTGTATGTCAAACGGTCACAGTGTGTATACTCAGTTTAATTTGTCTGTATCTAAGATGTGGAAAATATGAGATACAAGCTCTGTGACTTCAAAAACGAATTTAGAAAGTGATGAATGTTGTTGTTGGTCAATACGGATTCAAGATTTTGAGATGATTCAACGTTATTACTCAGCTAATTTCGAGTTTGGTTTTACTGTCAGGTTTAAAAACATTTAAATACTCCAAAAATGCAGATGTTCCACTCAATCACATTAAGCAGCTTACAATCAAAATCAAACAAACTTCTCCAGATCACTCACTCATACGCACAACAGCCTGGTCCTTGTACTCCACTGTGGAAGGCTAGAGGTGCTGTTGATGAGCCTCTGTAGTAATTGTCCACATTCATTTGATCTCGTGGACAATTACTGTCCCAGCTGAGAGCTATGTGTGTGTGTGTGTGTGTGTGTGTGTGTGTGTGTGTGTGTGTGTGTCAGTGCATACATTTGCGGTGATACAGATGCTGGCAGACGGTGTTCGTCATTCTCCGTGTCACCAGAGCATCTGCCTGCGCACTCCTCCAGGCTCTGTGGTTCAATCAACAACAGCTGGTTATTACAGCAAAAGGAGGAGAGCTAGCTCGCCTCTTTAGGCTTCAACAGGCTCCGGCTGAAGCCTAAGTGGTCTGAAGCCTGTGGCTTCACAACTAAAGAGCGAATTTCAATTCTTTCTTTCATGTCCTAGAACAAAACATTGGCATTTTGTGTGGTTGGCACAGGGCGAATGTAATATTCTCAAGGCAAATAAATCTCAGTGTTATGGGGCTTACAACGTCAGGACAATTCACATAGTCTGATCAACTGTGAACCACAGAGACAGTCATTTTCAGATATTTTTTCTGTGTGATTTTCTACATTTTAACATTTGTGTTCCTTAACAGAAAAAACACACTTGTGGGGCACTGCAATTATTTTAAAATTTATACAGTATTAAACACAATAAAACTAGTGTCTGGCACAGTTCTACAAGAAGATCCCTTGTCAATTGCACATGAATTTGCTTGCACCGCCAAGGTTTAACAACGCAGCAATAAGCACAGCTTTGATGCATTAATGACCATAAAAGAGGTTCCACCCATCAACAAAACTAATCTCTTAATAAGACTCAGCAGCTTCCAGTTTGTCTTCATGGGCAATGATTACAATGTGCTGAAAGTTACCTCCACAATAATTTATCGCTTTGTGTTAATAACAACAGATAGACGTTTCTCCTGGAGGCCTGCTTTTCTGAAATCCACAGTGATTCATTTCCATACAAACATTCTTAGAGCAGGAAATGCATTTTTGCCACATTTCACCCGATGGACAAGCAAGTCATTTTTCTGACTTTTATTTTCAAAGTGATTAGATGTGCCATGCTTGCTTCCCTCTACATGGTGCAATTTATATTCGCAGACAGTCACATACGTCAAGCTGTCAAAATGTCATATAACCTTCAGAGGAAATGTACAAAATCAGATGGGCTGGGAGCGATTACACAACACTCAAGTGTGTCATCATTGGCTATTAGTTTAAAACTGTGTGATGGTTTAATTTGTGATAGGAAAACATCAGTTGGTAAACAATGGGATGGACTATTGTGAGACAAATCGATGTTTCCACCACAGGCTGCATGTGAAACTACACTCATAGGTTGGTGAAATTTAAAAAGGTCACCGTCAAAGATTGCTGCTAAACAATACAAGCTAGGCAGATAAGATGCTAAACAAAGTGCTCCAGATGACCCTTTGCCCGATTATGCTCTGCATGCAAGAGCCCATTGATACAGACAATACAACAGGGACCTGCACAAATGCAGATAAGAGGATTTCTATCCCCAGGAGAAACCTTTCTGTTGTTAACATGGGGCGGTCACAAAAGGCTTGTGTTTGTGTTGTGTTGCAGTAGGTTGTGCTTGAATATGCAAACTATGCCAGTGAGTGGCAATATGGTGCAGCGCTATAAATCACACGTGGTCATTTATTAGATTTGGCCAAACTATGTGCTGCAAGGTTTTAGTCTAGTTCTGAACAGTTTCTTTCATAAAGATCAATATATCCCCAACTTTTGCAGATGCAGGACAGAGACTTAGAGATAGCAGAGCCCTCCATCTTAGAGCACAAGAATGTTTGTTCTTCATCTTTGTCTGAAATCTGGGTGTTCGCGGAGCTAAAGACAAACTGCGGCTCACAAAATAGTCTCGCCTGACACCAGCCTGTCTGTGATGTTGTTTTAAGCTCTTGGAGAAAAGGCTTTTCTTAAAGATTTAGATGGCACAGCGGGAAATGCAAATCCAGGCGATTTCTCTCTGTCAGACTTATGAAAAACTGGAGTTAATTTTATTTATCGTACTACTTATTCATGTGTCATAACATATAAATGTCCGACTTTGTAGATTTTGTGAAAAGCACTGTGGCCGAGGTGACTTTTCATAATTCTAACCCCACAAGTTTCAAGCAATAATACATTTCAAAGGCAACATTTGGAAACTACAAAATGAGGCCATAGAAGCAGAATTGTAGTTTAATTTCCATTTGGTTCTAAGAAACTAAGCCAAAGATCTGTGATAGAAGTACATTGAATTAAATTATTACATTCAGTGTGGGAAATCTATGGCACTTGATCTCATACAGAAGATAGCTACACTGATATTTATTGTGTTTCCATTGGCAGAAATGATATTGTACAATTTCTGCCAAGTGGATCTTTCTTAGTATTTGAAACAATAGCACATCATTAGTGACTGCCATTTACATCTGATTCACAAGACTATTGTCTGTAAATGATGCACACATTATTGGAAATAGATCATTTGACTTATATAACCTGCTTAAGGGAACTAAACAGTTATTTTTGCAAAATAAATCCATAAAATAATAGTTTCTGACACTCAGGTAAATATAATTAGGTATTTGTTTGATAAGCATTTATTAAATAGTTGCACATACTTTTATAGTCATTAATCTCTTGAAACATTCACTAATGAGTCAGAAATGTCTATGTTTCCATTTCAAATAATAAACCTCAAATATTAACAGAGGTTGCAATAGATAGAAATTATTTTTTATTTTCAGTTGATAGTTCAAATTTTTATACAGATCATAAATACACATGAAGCAAGTCGGAGTATTTTGGAGGACTTGATGATCCCTCTCTCTCTCGCTCTCTCTCCCCCTCTCTCTCTCTCTCTCCCTCTCTCTCCCTCTCTCTCTCTCTCTCTCTCTCTCTCTCTCGCTCTCGCTCTC
>LKNJ01000348.1:0-186054 GCA_002120245.1 Maccullochella peelii | reverse complement strand
CTCTCTCTTACTCTCTCTCCCTCTCTCTCTCTCTCTCTCTCTCTCTCTCTCTCTTTCTCTGTGTGTGTGTGTTGCTGTTGTCATCCATACCTTTCAAGGTGAACCCAGATGGCTGGAAAAGGACCAAATACTCTCCCTGTCTCCTCGATGTGTTTGGCTGTGATATCCAATCAGGAAGTCTGTTCTTGCTCCACTTTGTCATTAAGGAGATTTAGCAGCCTGACAGGTCTCTCAATTAAAAAATCTACGCATTACAATGGCAATTCATTATTGCACTGCCACACTGTGTGAGCATTGTTTCTGTGGAAGTACATATCTGTAAGGACACAGAACTGGGAACCAACTGCCAATATATATATATATTCTATAAATGACAAAACTATAGCAACCCTACATGCCAAAGTGAATGAATACTGGAGGACACAGGGGTTGTTTGATTGACTGTGCTTTTTAATTTACTGTCTGTTTGACTGACAGCTCAGCGTGCGTGATCAGCAAATAGGCAAACGTCAGGTCAAGAAAAACTGTGGTCCGTGGTGACTATCCAAGCGAAGCACTCCATTTCTCGTCAATGTCAAGCATGTGTACAATAACAAAAACAGGACATCACAAGCTGGTTAAGTCAATTAAACTCAATACTATCAAACTCAAAACCTGTGTGTAAAATCGCTGCCTGCCACTGATGGCTGGAAGCTGTTTTGCAACACTGTATTCTCCTCCTAATGTAGCTACTACTCATAGATATTAACCATCTAATGGACATTCAACAGTGTTTACTTTCACTGTCATTCACAATTGATAATTTTATTTTAGGTAACATTTCAGAATTGGTCATTTGTTTACAACTTGTCTGGTCATCTAATTACTTGTGTTGCTTGACCTACGGCATTCATAGTGATGTGTCCACCTCGCCACCTCGCACCTCACCCAAATCCCAGCGATTAGGTTGATTAATAAAATGTGTTTTTTAACCAGGAAAGGTGGCTAGAGTTATACAAATAAAACACACATTGTTAAAACCCTGAATAATTTGTCAAATACAGTGCTGTAGGCAAATATAGTCTATACACTAAAACCAGTATAACTCTTTACATAGGGGTTACAAGTTCTGCTCAACTGCTTATGCAGACTACAACAATCAAAGCCAAATGCTGTGCTGTCATTTTGCCAGTGAGGACACATCAAATACATTATAGAGTATACTGCCAGTTTTTCTAGATGTTAATAAGAAGATGTTTATGTGTGTACAGCCAACTAAGTGAAGACATTTCTTTTTCCTGAATGTCAGGAAACTGTCAAGTAGAGCTTACACACCTCCCATTCTCATCTGCTCAGACAGCCACAGTAATCATCCCATTTGCCTTTTCACTGCCCTCTCCTAAATGTGCCCAAATGTGTAAATTGATTTGGAACCTTTTGGTTAGTAGCTGCTTTTCATTATCAGCATCGGCGGTTCACACTGCTAAGAGACGCTGGCACATTATCTGAGCAAGTACCTACTCTCAACGGCTCCCTCACCCCTCTGCTAATCTGCTTATCAGCCACTGATAGCATGAGCTTGAATGGGCTGCACTAATGGCAGCTACTCAAATAATGGTCTTTTCTGAACAGACTAAAACTGAGCAATATGTTGCACTAAATGGAGCATGAACTGTATATGCTCCTGCCTTAAGGATTCAGAAAAAAATACCACTCACAAATGAAGAATTAATTTAATTAACTTTCATTCATTTCATTTTTATGCTGGGCCTTAAAGTTTAATATGTGATTAAAAAAACTGTGTAAAGTCTGTAAAGTATAAGGTAATAAACCTTGCTCTTTTGGGGCTCTATTTGGGGCACAATGACACAATCACAATCTGTGGGAGGCAAAAGCACAGAAGGGCAAATATCAATATGTGGGTTGTCACTCTTCCTACTGTTACTGAACCAGCAGCCAGGAATATTACTTGAACATCACAGCCCAAAACAGACTCTCTCTCACTATGCGGATTATTATAATAATCAAATTAGACACACTGTAGTACAACAACATTGTTCTGTGACAGCACAGTGATTTGATTATCTCTGTTGCATCAAATTAAAGGCTAGTTAAGGAAGATGTGTAAGATCTAATAAATTATACTTATATCATGAATAATGTACTTCTAAATGCAAGTATAATATCTGAGACTTTCTTACTCGAGATAAAATGCTTTCTTGTGAGGCCACAAATTGGCTACATACATGTATGTTTGGGAGTAAATTGCCAACGTCAATTGTATAAAAAAGCCTGTGCTTTACAAAGTGTCCTGAAATATAAATGCTACAGAGACCGCATCATCTGTTGACCAGTGGAGGTACAGTAATAGCCACAGATGTCCAATAATATTATATTATATAACTATAATTAATCATTTAATATTATATAACTGTCAGTAAATTACACAAAAAGACCAAAACCTACAGTGAATTGATACTACTAACAAGTATGTTCTGTGTATCCAAAGTCTGATATATTATTCCTCTGTGCCATAGAGCTCCATTTAAAACACATGAATGAGTCACACTGTTGCACTTGGTGACATGTTTCTTCATTATGAGGAACAAGGGCACTGTAGTTTATTTCAAGTCAATCCCACATACATCATCCTGCTGCTGTAAATTCACTAGAGCACCAAAAGTCCACTGCTGAAAATAGTCCCCAATAAATACACTATTTACTCCTGAGTAAAGTTTGCTTAAACCTAAAGTGCCCAGGAAATCACTGAGCCTTTTTTAAAATAAAACTATATATTTGTGACCCACTTTTATAGATTTATGTCTTCAGTAGAAACAAAAGCTCTACACATAATAGCAAGGTTGATGTGATAACCTTTGAGATATTGTTTCCCACCTGCATATATATGTTAATATATATAACATATATATATATATATATACATATATATAACATATATAACATTATTATTCATAAGTCAAGTTTACCAAAATCAATAACTTTTACTTCACATTTGGCAAGCATGATGTCACAGTTCGGCCCCTGGGTGCTTTTATTTTGAAGTTCTGTCTTGTGTTCCCGCCTCCTGTCTCAGCCCTCAAGTGTTTTCACCTGTGTTTGTTCTCACCTGTCTCTAATTCCCTCGTTAGTCCCTTCCCTATTTGTACCTGTCCTTTTCAGTTGGTTCTCGTTGGTTCATTGTTCTCTGTTCCATGTTGCGTGTCGTAGTTCCTTGTTCTTCCTGCCTGCCCTGGTTGCTTACCTGCCCGCCTGCCTGTCCTGCCCTGCCTGCTTACCTGCCTCCCTACCTCCCTACCTGTCTGTCTCCAATAAAATCCATTTTGTTTCTCCTCCGCTCGCTGTCTGTGCCTGGGTCCTTCACCTGCTCCCCACACCCTAACACATGACTAGCAATAATCTAGTGTCCACTTGTTTCTAATGGGAGCCTTAGAAACATTTTACCCATAATGTTTTGTTAATTGGGAAAGCCATTTACTGAAAAAAGCTTTTGAAATTCACAGGCACATGTAGAATGTATTATCTAATATATATGAATTGTTATAATAGTTCATTTCTTGTGTGGCGTCTGGAGCAATATGTCATCATTATGCATTTATATATGTAAGAGACGCATGGAAAGCTGTAACAACTGTAGATCTGGTTTTATTTTCTGGGTGTAAAGGCAGCACTGTAAATTCCTCAGGTATCACAGTCTGGCTCCTGAGTTGGACAGGACTCATTAGATGGGGATCACCCAGCTTATTCCCCTTCATTTGATTTACGATGGCGTATCACTGTTTGTGGAATTTGCCTACATGATAGTGCTGTCAGATATAACAAAGATAAAGTGTTGGTGCTGTGTCGGGCATATCTACAGGGATTCTCTCTGTGTGATTATGGCTAAATCTTGTTTCCCTATATACCCAGCCGCTGGTTTTATCCTCCTGTATCTCCTCTCTTTGCGTACATAACAGAATTTGGGTTGGATGAGGAGCTAATGAGAGATATGAGAAAAGCTAAAACACATGAATAATGTATTCAAGTCTAGGGTTACTTCAATTCTTCTGTGATTTTTATGACAGTTTTTTTATTGTTTGCTATTGCAAATATGGTATCATCTCTAAAATATCCCAAGCATTGTATTTCTCTTCAGTTAGGAAACAACATCAAGATAAAGTAACCACAATAAGGTTACAAGTGTGAATGGAGCTCATGTACCTGAAATCTTCACCAAGTCATCCAAATTAAATGTTAAAATACATTGTTTGTCAGTGCCCTCTTGAATGACACATATAAACTTTTTCTTATCTGATGTCCCCTTTGTCTGTACCAATACCAATCACTGTTAAAAAATAAATCAGTTTTATGTTTGTTCTTGAACACACGAGTATCTTTTTAATATATGGCACTGTACTGAAGAGTAACTAACCTTCAAACCCAAATCTGTGGTGACATCATGTGGCACCAAAGACCAGTCAACAGATGAACCATTCTCTAACTGCTGTCAGCAGTAGATATCAGGGTTTTTCCACAGATATGGGTTTGGTGTTTGGCTACTTTGGACAATATTTACTCCCTGTCTGTGTGTCTGGATGTCTGCATGGTTTGCATTATAGAGATTTGTTATATGTTTTATTCCAACCCACTTGCCAAACAGACCATTCATATTGTACAATTCTGCAAAAACCCTGCATTTAACATCTTTGAACGCAACTAAAACTGCTTGGTATAGAGGAAAAAATTGAAATGCAAATGTCACATGAGCGGTGCACTACAAGGTTAAGCTGCCATTTCTAAGTTAAAGTGAGCAATCGTGCTTTGTAGACCTGTAGGAATATGAACTTGAAATACAATAACACACTTCTCTGCTATTTCTTTTCAATATTTATACTGATTGTTGTCATGTTTAAATATTTAAAATGGTCAACTCTGACTGAGTCTTGGCATGAGATGGGACACAAATCTGGGCCAGAAATGTCAGAGGTGAAAATGTTACGTGCCACCCTGACCTCCACAACTCTACTTTTTGCTGCATTATATCAACATCACAGAACTTCCTGCACTCACACTGCACATTGACATCAGATGTAAATGGTATACTGGGGAGACTAGACTAACTACAATGTCTTGCTACATGTTTTTATTATTTTTTCATATGAGTTTTTACGAACTGGCTACTTTCTTAATTTTTTTAATCTTCAGATTTAACTGAATTGCATCAAGTGGAAAAATAAGCTTATCCGGAAGAAGACTGCAACACTGACAGGAGTGATGGAGGCTATGTGTTTACCGGCACCAGGCTGTATTAACAGCAAGAGTGACACTTTCATTAGAGTAACAGGAGGTTGTCTCAAATGGAGTGTCAGTATCTTGGATTCTTCTGATGTGTGTGTGTGTGTGTGTGTGTGTGTGTGTGTGTGTGTGTGTGTGTGTGTGTGTGTGTGTGTGTGTGTGTGTGTGTGTGTGTGTGTGTGTGTGTCAGGGATGAGCTGGTAACAGCTGATGCCACTGTGAACAACAGATGACTTCTCTCACTGAACTTTCACAATTGTTTGTTTCTGTGGATGAAGGCCTGTTACTGTGTGTTTTTTCTCTCCATGGTTTCATGTGTTAAGCTCAGTACATTTCCAAGCAACCTGCCCCTATAATGTCAACTTAAAGGGGCAAATTGTAATTCATGAATCTTAGATGTAATAATACCACTTGGGAATAATTTCTTCTATGCAAGGTTGGGCACTAAAAACATCCAGTTCCAGTTCAGTTCATCATTTTGACTCTGTATCCTTTTCAAATTGCAGGTGCATCCATTCAATTATGGTGTCATTCAGTGCTGCTCATCGTCATTAGCTGCTCTTTGTTTCTGTGGAGTTCAGAGGCTAAAATCCCATGATGGAAAGCTCAGGTTTTATTCGCTTTGTTGTACTCTGAGGAAGGAGACAGGCATGACAGAAAACTGGAATGCAGTTTTAAAATGTTACTACGCTGCCATTTTGCTCTCTGAATTCACATGAGGAATTCAAATGTTAAACACCAGTAATCCACATCTCTCAGTAGGTGCACAGCAGGGTTTCAGAATACCAAAACTCAATTAAACCAGAAGCAGAGACCATTTCTCTGTCACCCTGCCTCATACTGAGGCTGGATAGAGGAAAAAGCATTTTGAAATGCAAATGTCACATGTGGTTCAGTGAGTGGTGTATCACAAGGATTACCTGCCAATCCTGTAAAGACAGGTAAGTAACACACTTCTCTGCTGTTTCTTTTCAATATGTACAATGCTCTAAAGGGCAAGATGGAGGTTCTGCTCACACATTAGCATGGGATTGAGAAAATGTTTCCTGTGTGGTTTAGACCTTTGGTATTTAAACTGCTCTACAGGTCTAAATACACACTAATCAACTAATTACCACAAACTGCACGGTCCATCAGCCAAAAAGATAATTAGCCCACATGTAAACAGCCACGGTGGCCATCCATCCATAGACCTCGAGTTGCATGAATAAATGTGAGTGTCATCTCCTCTCTGACAATTTCATTAAAAATAAAAACAAAATGTTGGGCTGTGATTGAAAAAAAAAACCCAAAACATTACAGTATCTTATTTTCACAAGAAATGCAGTTCAAAGTGAGTCTCTGAGATAAAGCTATTACCACCCCTGCTTCCTCTCCTGCTCTGCATCGTACCCCCATCTCATCTCATCAGAAATGGCTATGCAGTAAGAAATTTGTGCATGTGTAGTGAATCTTTCACTTTGCAAATTAAAGGAGACAGGCTTTCATACGCTGCCTTAAAAATGTGCATCCCTCCATGCTGCATAGTATTAAATTTGAATGGCTTTAGAGAGCGTTTATTCCTAGATGCATTTTTGCACTTTGTCATACTGATAGCATGCAAGGTTGATAGAGTTTGACCAGATTTTAAGAAGTGCATTTTGCTCATAAAAGAAGTGCACATTAACAGACTTATTAATCTTGAGAGGTGTCTGGGCAAGACAGTCAGAGTGTGTTTTCTCTTTCTGCTACACTGTTAACACCTTACTCACATTTGATTGAATATGAAGGAAATTGCTCCACCAGCCTCTTGAGCATTCAACCGAGAGGAAACTGTAGAGCGGGCAGGAGTATCTATGACCCTGACTCTTAATAGAGGGAGTTTAGGTCCGAGGTAAAATTGGAAATACACGGGTAATTTCATCCAGTGCGTGACCTCTGCCCTCTGGGACTTTATTGCCTCTAATTTGTCAAGGGTTTGAGTTAGTGGCATTATTCCTGCTGATGTTAGTTCTTTGCTGGCGTTCAGCAATGTGTTTGTGGATTGTAGCATAATTTTATTTTCAATGTAAACTGCAAATTCTGCTCACTTGACAGGTCAATAAGCCCACGTAGACACATGATTATTGTTGATAAGCTTCCCTAGTCCACTTGTGCTACAATTTGTGAAATAGATTCTGTAATTGTCATGAGTCGTGATTTTGTGATGCATGCAGGTATGCTGAAACTGACTCTGTCGTCCTTAATATTCATGGAAACACAGAGAAAAGTTACTGTCAAGACTGCAGCTATAATTTTGTAATAAATATCGAGTTAATTACAAGGCAATCTCATAAACCGGGATATGTAATGACTCCATTATTTGATAGCGTGTCACATGATTCGTCGTAAAGAATGAAAAGTGAGTGTGTTTGCATGCAAAGTTGATTAAGAATACAGGTTTAAATTCTGGTAATGGTTATTGTTATGTAACAAAAACGATATTAAATGCAACTTTAGTACACACAGTACACACATCCTCTTTATATATCACAATATAAATATAAATCCCCGTGACAGTCATTACGCATCAGACTGCCTGATTTAAATGTTATTTTTATTAATCTACTCTTATGAGAGGGCAAGCGGAAAGAAAAGATAAAAGGATGCTGTGTTTATTGTACAGTCCATCAATATCTCAGCTCCTGCTGCTATATGCAACAATCATGTTAAAGTGATTTCACACTGTTAGGCCTGGGAGCTTATCCAAGCCATTAAATGTAGGATACAGCATTAAATTCACCAAGTCTTAAACAAAGCACTTGAGTATCAGACAATATTCATGTGTCATGTGTCCATAAAATCTTTGAAACCCGGTTGTTACAATCCAGATGACTGAAGTTGTTCTCTCTGAAAGGCTTAAGATGAACTAAAAGGCTCCCTCAGTGTAGCACACTTCCTCCACCTAAATTAGTCTCCCATCCTGTCAAAATGTACAAGGCCATACCTATTTTGCTGACATGAGAGTGCCACCTGCTGATCTTGAAGCATGTCCAGCATCCATCTGACGTCATACTATAATGGCCCCCATGTGTCAAAATGAAAACACAGCCGACCTTTTATACGTAAACAGCAGCTTCAGCTGGTTTTGCAACAATTTATTATGCTAATGCTCGCTGTTTAGTTTAAAGACCTTTAATCATCAGGGGAAGGGAAACTGTGATATTAGAGGGGAAAGGCACTAAATTCACCAAGTGTGTAATTGCCTGTGTCTTTCATGCAGCCATTTAATGATGAAGGTGCTGAGGAGATGTTCCATTTTTATAAAGAAAGGGGTTACAGGAGACATGAATAAACTCAGGAAAACATACCTGGAAGAGGAAGACACTGGGAGAAAATGATCTTTCTTTCACACACACATACACACTTGACATGTGGCTCTTCAAGGAAAGACAAAGGATTTTTGCCATTGTTAGAGACACTTGTTTCCTTTCCATGTGTATGGACATATTTCACACAGGTGGGCAAAAGAAAAAAATCCCAGGTTGCTTAAATCATCTTGTTAATGACACTGAAATAATAAACTTTCTAAGGAACACACCCAGACACACAAACTTTTATATTTTTACGATGTACCTCTAACGTATCGCTCTGTACCCATCCATATTCTCCACTGCAGAGCATGGCACAGCAGGTATCTGAGATAAAATAATGATTTACAGTAAATGTCAATATTCAGCTAATTGCATATGGTATGATTAAATAATTGCAGTTGTGTGTACTGTCTGTCCCTGTGCATGTTATCATCTAATCCTGCTGGAAATATAAAAGAGCTATAGTCTTTTCTTTTGATAGCGAGAGGCAGGCTGGTTGCTTGGCAACACAGCATGCCTAGAAAGATAACAATCAAAACAAACCACTAATAATAATAATAATAATAATAATAATAATAATAAATGTTTTCATCATTCTTTCAATCAAATTCAGTGATTTTTTCCTATCATCATATTTCTTATGCACAGCAAAATGTGCGGCCACATACAGTTATTGGAAACATACATTGGGATGAATATGTCATTGGCAAAAGGATTGTGATTTTTCACTAGGAATTTCACTAGGTATGACAGTAACAAACATGCAAATATAACAATGCTATCAAATTGCATCTTCCGATGCTACTTGAAAAATGAGTATGGTATATTAACTTATGCTATTTGCTTCAAGGCAAAAATCACAATATCTTATGAGCCAGATACTCCCATCTATTAATGTGACAGTCCTGGCGCACAATGTGACGCCAGGATTGTTCCTCCCAGGCTTGTATCAGTGTGGGTTTATGATCTAATGGCTTGCCAATGAAATAGAAAAGGTCATTAATAATATTATAGTATTTGCATTTTGCTTGGGTGTCATTTTTATAATGCTCCTCTGGTTATTCAGTCTGTTTATGACACTACAAGGAGTCCACTTCTGTGTATATAGTATATTCCTGTTCGCAATATGATTAGAGATCATAACAAGAGGTGGTGTTGTGTTTAGCTTTTATAAACAGTGTATGCCATCAGTGAGAGAATCAGCTTATCTGTATCAATTTTCTTCACCATCTACTGTACCTCCAGCTGTTTCTCATGAAGCTGTATCGAATGTAAGACAGCAGCTTGGGTAATGGACACTCACTTTGTGTTAAATACCTCATGCCTGAAATACTGTCAAACATGCAGTAGCTTTGCTTTTATTATTGGTCAGTAAGTAGCAATATTTCTTCCACCAACAACAGCATTATTAAGTAATGCTACGACACAGCCTATCATGAAGCCTCGAGCCAATTTAGATCTGTGTAGGAGGCTGAGAGCTGGGGCAGCATGTGAGGCTGGATGTGACTGTGGATATTTGTTTTGTTACTTTTCAGTTTCACACAAGAGTACAACTCACGTGGCAATAATTAACTTCTGTGACATTTGTATGAGCCATTTGGTTTTCTAGATACAGTACAGCGCAAGGATGGAACATCTGGATGGAACATGATTTATTTATTAAAAATAAACCATATTAAAGGTTCCTTTTAACTTTAATTGACAGCTAACCGCAAAGATGCTAGCCAGCCGTATAAGCGCTAATCAGTCACAATAGCTCCCAGAGGTTCTCTCTATTTTTTCTCTATTGTTTGCAAGCCCCTCGCAATTTCGTTAATAAAAAGTTACTGAAAAGGGAAAATAAAGCTCTCTGAGCTAACAAGCCCGCTAACGGTCATTTAGCTTGTTAGTTTAGCTTGGTCGTTACTTCCTGCAGTTCATTCAAAAGACAAATGTATGCCATCGACTCCTGTCCTGACTCCTTCCTCTTTTGTGGAGGAACACAGCTAATAAGGTAGCTATTTTGGACTGTCCGGTTCTCTGTTCCCTCAAAAGTCAGTACTGTCAAGAGGTCAAGAGGGCTTGCTATTGGTCACCAGCGCAAATTCGAGGGTCAAAGTTAAAAAAAAAAAAAAAAGCGTTCACTTTGCCCCTGCAAGAATTGAATGAGCTAATTTTGCAGTGAAATCACTGCTTTAAATGCTGTTGTAAGCATGCCTTAATATGAAAAAATCTATCCTTTTACAGTAAAACGAGTATCCTCTGGTTGCCTGGCAACCTCACGGTGATGACAAGACTCCAGGAAGTTACTGCACCCAGCCAAGAAATAACATCCCGTAAAAACCACAACACGACGTTTTTACACTTTGGTTTTTGAACTGGTTCCCTCTGTTTCCAATCTAACTGGCTGCTGGTGGTAGATTCATATTTACCTACAGACATGAGAGTGGTATCAATCTTCTAATCTAACTCTCTGCAAGAAAGCAAATCATAGCAAAAAGCGTATCAAAGCATATTTCCCAAAATGACAAATTATTCCTTGTGCACTAACTATATTGCCTTCATTTCACATGACTTGTTTACATATTGGACATGAGGACACTTTCTATGGTGAAAAACTGTACTGAAAGTGAATTTGCCTGAACATCTATTCTTCAGCAGGTTGTTTTGGCATAAATGGGGCGAGGCAGTCTTATGTGTAAACTGATTTAGGTGGCAGTCAGTGTGAAAGTGTAAAAGCGTGATGCAATGTAGGCTAGGCAGGAGATGGTGCTCAGGCTCCTCTCATGCATCTAATAGCTGCTGAGTGACTTAAGGGGAGGCGCTAATTCAAGGGATTTATCACATGATGGATGGGAGCTGATGTGTTAAGAGACCTATGAGGACCCCAGACAGCAGTCATAAATCTTGGTTCATGCATGAAGCCACAAACATATTTGCATCTCTCATCTCACCACATGAAATTAGCTGTAAAATGTGATGGAACAGACCAGAACCCATTCCACGGATCACTAGAGGAGGGATAGCCATTTTCAACCCAATTTCGGCAATCTAATTTGAGCACGGGCTTGGACTCTGAAGTGGAGTGGTAATATTGAAGCATTACTCACACAGAAATGCACGTCACATCAGTTTGATGCTGTCTTGGTCTGCATGTACAGAAACATAAGTAAATAATAGATCTGGAGGTGCTGATGATAAATAATTTTTTTTTTTCATTTCAGAGAAACTCAGAAATGTGTGTATCTCTATTGATCTCTGCTGTGTTGATCACAACAGTGTGCAGGCTGCTGTAATTGGTGAAGTGCTTGGAAGGGTATTGTTCTCTCACTGTCAGTAAATACAGGTCATAGCCATATATGGAGAAAACACTTCTATATTCCTTATGCCATATGTCTTCTTTATGTGTGATATTATGTGTGAACTATTCCAAAGTTCATGTAACTATTTACAGTGTAAAACAAAGATATATGAAAAGTTATGCAGTGCAAGGATTCCCTTTTATTCTATTTGTAAATCGTCCAATATGGTGATGTTGCCACTAAAAACCAACAACACAGCCTTGTTGGGGTTGAATATATGTAAATGATACATCTTAAGGTAAGTTACATAGGTTTTACAAAGCCAAGAGCACATCATTTTTGTTTTTTAATGGCCTACTCACAGAACCTTCTACGAGTGACATGTTAGAGAAAATGTATCCTGAGATAAATCAGAGAAGAAAAAGAAAGGGTCATTTGTTGCGGTCATTTCTGGGAACAAGAATGTCTACTTAATTTGGTTGTACAATTATATTGTATGATGTGTACTTCCACTTTAAGCATGTTTTCCCCTTTATACATTATTTGAAATTCTTTTGAGCACACAATGGGAAAAATAATGACAGTATATTTACAAAGTTTTATAATACCTATTGAAACAGACTGGAACGTTCTCCAATATTTATAATCACCTAAAAGAAATGCTTAAAAATTTCCTAAATATTTCATTTGTGATGCCTTTGTGCATTTACAGATGGCTTCAACATGATTAGTATTTTCTAATTCAATTTTTTTTACTTTACTTACTTCACCTTCCCTCCACAGGAAGGCCATCCTGAAACCATTCAAGCTAGATGATGTTACAAGGCATTTTGGGGAAGGACCCAATCGCAGACTGAGGAGGAAGCTCAGAGCAGGTTTAAACAGATTTATTGAGTAATATACAGGTATTTAACAATAAATAACACGAGACAAGACAACCAAAATAACACAGGAAACAAGACCGACCAAAACTTCAAAATGCAACAGGAACAACCGAAGAATCCACATAATAACACAAAGAGTCCAAATCATAATACTAAGAGTCCAGATCGTGACAGATGAAGCACGTCCACTTTGTTTACAGATTGTTTACAAGTATTCTTGTTGATTTCAGTAAATAACTTTGATATCTGACAGCAGCTTTCAGGGTCAGTAGAGCTTGAGTTGATGTAGCCAACAGGAACAGCATAGTTTGCTGCATTTATTGGGAATTATCTCAAACAGTCTCAGAGAGGTGTTTGAGAATATGTTTTGACCTGCATGCCTCAGAGATAAAGATCCTAATTCCAAGTATATTCAAAATTGGATTTTAAGGGTTGGAAAAATGTGCTTTTGGGTCTTATTTTCACAAGGAAATAATCAATTCAAGGTCTAAGTTTGCATTTACTATGTTATAATGTATAATGTACTGTTTAGAGAAAATAAATTTAGTTGAAAAAACACATTTTACCTCTGCATTTTTGTACCTCCAGTTTGCAGTCTGAAACCAAATGAACCAAAGAAACCTTAAAAGTGATAGCAAGACTCTATTTGCATATGATTGTTTATGATTACAGCGGACAAGGTGTGTGTAGATACTGAAATGTAATTGCTAATGGAGTAAAAGGATTACATTCCATATTTTACATCATAGTGTGTATCTTTCAGACACATCTCTGCCAGTCAGTTCAGAGACATAGTTCCCATTCTGTTTCCTTTCCATCACGTTTAAAGTGGCATATGTTCAACTGCCTCTGTCTCAAGTTGTTCACAGATGCTCTAATGAGGCTGTGGTAGGATTTGACGGCTGTGTCAATTAGCAGGGGAGCTGACAGGGGATGGGCAAGACTAGGAAACTGAAATTAAATCCATGGAAAACAAAGTAAGAACAAAGCATTCCCTATACTGTATATGTCTCATATACATCCATTATGTGAGGTAACAGTTAGCACACACAGTGGCTGAAAATACTGTACATACCAATGAGCCTGGGATTTCAAATATTATCTATGGCCTTTGAAGGGGTATGTAATTGACACGGTTGGTGCACACTGAAAGCTGCAGGGTCAAATGATCCCTTTTTGGCGTTAATGCAAAGGGGAAATAATTTAAAGTAGCCCTTTAAAGGTACTCATGTATGTAGTTACCCTATCAAATACACTACATGAATTTCTATTCCTCACTTTACAGTTCTCTCATTACTTTATGCTCCAACCAACGGCTCTCCCATTCCACTGCTTATGTCCATCACTTGTCTCTGTGTAAGTGTTGAAGTTTTGTTTTAAATATCATGCCAACCGTGTGTTCATTTGTCTTTATTACAGGCAAACACACGTAAAATGCTTCGCTAAATAAACACCTGGCTGGTAAACTGTTGGATAATTAATGTCACGCCTGCTTTCATTTTTCCTGCTGTTGTTTTAGTCTATAGACGTTAATTACTTTGGTCTTCTTAAGGATTCACCTCACAGTAGTATGCTGCTTCGGGGGTGTGAGGGAGAGATTTGAGAAACTATGCAATTCTGTTAGCTAGTTTTAATGTTTCACAAGCACTTACTGTACTTACTTACTGTGCAATTTGTGATTTTGGGTTGTATGAATAAAATTGACTTGACTATTTTGTTGTGTTTATCTTATTGTTGGTGTTCTCCAAGTATGATTCATTATGTAACTGACAGCATGGTGCGGGCTGAGAAGTGATTCATTCAAAAACATTTCGCAAAGTGTGTAAACATCTTAAGTCGTCTATGTTTGAGAAGATGACTCACTCAAAAAATTTGAATAGAAAGAAGCCCACACGGGTTAGAGCATGTTAACTCTTGACAGCAACCAATCTGGTACAGGACAGACCAGAATCATCACACAGCATTGTTAATTATACTTTGGTTTGTGGGTAATTAAGCTCTGTTGACACTGATCTTTTTCACTGATTCCAGTTCAGCAGACTTGAAATCACTTGAAAGACCATTTTCTAACCAATACAACACTGTCTGTATCTCCATACTTTAAGTTTTTTAGATTTTAAAAGGATTGTCTTTAATTATGTGGTGTGTATGTCCTAGGCCACTAGAGGGCAGCAGGTACACTGATAATTGTAGGCGATTTAACTTACTGTGTTTAATCACCTGACTTCTACAAATCAACATCCACCAGCAATTCTGTTTTGGGTTTTTTTGTCATGAGTGAATATGAAATACCAATACGCAACCTAATTAACAATAATGACTGCTTTGCCAAACCCTGCAGGCACAGTATCTGCAGGCTGTCATGAGACAAGAAGTCAGTTTACTATATAGGTATATTTCAGTACCTTAAGTAGCACCAAGACCAGCAGTATGCGCAGCATGCAGTACTATCGCTGAGCTGAGTTTCAGTGTATGATAAGCACCAATAATGAACACCATCCACTAGGAGATCAAAACAACACGGAAGAGTTGTCATACTACAAAACATTTTTATTCAATTCAATTGAAACTCCTCTCTTACATTCCTACAGACAACATTAGATCTATTTCTTTTACCTTAAAGCTACATTAATATTTTATATTAACACTGACTCTTTTTGTCACGGTGCGGGTTCAGCAGGCGTAGGAGAAGGGAGCGGGAGCCGTTCAAAAGGTTGATTTAATATTTACTGGGTCTTGCTGTCAGATAGACCAGCAAGTGAACACATGCGAGACCAAAAACAGACAGAAACATGAAAAAGTCAAAGAAACGTGGAGCACCCAACGCAGAAGTCCAAACACTGAAGCAAGAAGAACTCACGGAACAAAAGGGAACATGGAAACACACTGAACACCAAACAGCCGACTATAGTCAATGACACGACAGCGCACAAAGCAAAAGGACAGGCATAAATAGGGAAAGGCTAACGAGGGGAATCAGGCACAGGTGAGTAACGGGGAACAGGTGAAAACACTCAAGGGCAGAGGCACGAGGGCAGGAAACACACTGGAAACCTGAGACAAGACAAAACTTCAAAATAAAGCAAAGAGTCCACATTTTGACACTTTAGTTCGGTCTCAGCACTCTCATCAACATTGTTTCCAGCAGCAAAAGTCTGCCATTTTTAGCAAAAATTCTCTAACGACTATATTGAAAACAGCAGAACATCTAGCAAGCTAAAGATTTAAATATATTTTAGTCACTGGTTGAGACCAAAACAGCTAAAAAGAGAGTGAATATGGGACTTACATACACCAGGTGGCCCAAAACACAACTGCAAATGGAAGCTAATGCGGCTCTATGTCTACTGCTATACAGTATAGGCAATGTTTGGATATGTTAACAATTGACAATTACTTTGCGTGTCTGTCAGCTTGTTGTGGAGTTCTTCTGTCCCCAGGGGGTAAATGAATTGATGCAGAATCTGTTCACCAAGACAGAAGTGACCAGGATGACAGAGCTACTGCACTTCCAAAAGTTACAATCTCTTTAGAGCAAAATTGCCCTTAATTTGTGTCCCTGGACTGTGGTTCCTTGCTGAGTTGCAGCTGAGAAATTGTAAAACAAAGAGTGAATTTTGTGCAAAAGGACTGTAATGTTGGAAGATATCCACTTGATCTGTCTCACTAACTGAACTGTATATGTTAGTATTGTATACTTATTGTATACCTAGAAAAAATATGAACCTCTGCTTAAAATGGTCCACAAAATAGTGTGTTTCTTTCAATATCGTTAATTAGAGGTTTCAACTATTGGGTTACATGCTTAAATACAACATAATTTGATTAGATAGTTTGAGAAAGCGTTTCTGTCATTTTGGAACGTTTCATCTCCCGTGCTTTTATTTTGAAGGTCCGCGATCAGCTGAGCCTCTGGATGACGTCACCGGAATGACGTTTTTTTAGTAAATTGTTAAGCTTGCTGTCTGCTGCACGCGCCCTACTGAGCGTGTGATGGACCAGGTGCTACATAAACTGACAGAGCTTTTCAGCAGTTTAAAGGGTCTTCTTGTCATGGCAGTAACACTGTGTGTTGTTTTTATACTTGTAGCTGCTATTAACTGTGGTGAGTACAGTCTGCCAAACTGTGTGCCAGCATTAACCTGCAATGTACTGGATTTCCCTGTCAAAGCTAGCTAAAATATTAGCTAGTTCCTTAATATTTGAAAACCGAAACCAAAAGCTCATCTCATTCATAGTACCCAGCACACCATGTCTGTACCAGTCTCCTCATTATATATTGCTGTTTTTTGTGCTCTATTGTGATTTTGAATCTCCCACACTTTCTAAGGAAATAGTTAACTTGTTGTGTATGTAGATGGGAACCTGCACTTTGCCTCCTACTATGGAGATCACATGGTGCTGCAGAAGTCACCAGAGAAAGCTGTGCTGTGGGGCTACGGCCCTGAGGGTGCACAGGTCACCGTCTTCTTGTCAGGACCAACAACCTTACAGCAGAAAACCTCACCGGTCAATGTGACAAAAGGTGTGTACAGCCAGTTGTTGTCAGGTGGGAAGTTTATGCTGACCCCCGCAGGGTACTGAATGGAGGCAGAGGCCAAACTGAGTGATCCTGGCAGGGGCAGATATGAAAGAGAGCCCATTTTGGTAACAGAGCTTTTGTTATGTATCCACTGTTAGGGCAGTTAGGGCGTGGCCTGAAAAGTGGTTGAAAGAATTAGTTCCTCAACCATTTTTTTTTTATAGATTTAATGTAGTAATTGTGTCATGTTTCAGTGACACCACAGAACATGTAACTGTTTTAATTCTACTACTGTGTTTGCTCTCTTTATACTGACTCGCATCCAACTTCTAAAAGTGAAATTAATATGACTTTAAAGTCAAGTTAGGTCAATTGTATTTATATAGCCCAATATCACTAATCACAAATTTGCCTCAATGGGTTTTACAGTCTGTATCCCCGTTATGTCCTTAGTCCAAAAAAAAAAAAAAAAAAGCTTTCACTAATTCATTTGGTCACTTTACATTGTTAACAGTCATTGATACATGGACTGTTTTTACAGGTATCTGGCGAGTCACCCTTGACCCTGTTGAAGCTGGTGGTCCCTACAATGTGACAGCAGCCACTCAGAGTAGCACAGCCACTCTGACAGATGTGCTGTTTGGAGATGTTTGGCTGTGTGGAGGGCAGAGCAACATGTACTTCATGACATCTCAGGTAGGCTGAGCCAGGTGAACGCCTGTCTGGCTCTCTGATCAGCTCATTCGCATGATTGATAGATAGACAGTTAGTTAGTTAGTTAGTTAGTTAGTTAGTTAGTTAGGGTGCAACCGAATTGACTTCAAAGGACAGTGCCAGAAAGATGACAGAGCAAAACCTCCAAAGTACAAAGTTGCACAAATCCATTAGTGGCATGAAGCATTCTAGATAAAAAGAACTTTCTCTCTTGGTATGTATGTATTTATTCATATTTTATTGTTTAATGAACTCTCTCTTTTTATTTATTCATTCTCCAATAGATTTTCAATGCATCCGAGGAGCTGGCCCTCGCAGCAAAGTATCCTCATGTGAGGACTTTTATGGCAGCCTTGAACCAGAGTAAAACTGAGCTGACTGATTTGATTCAAGTGGAACTTCCCTGGTCTGTGCCCACAGCAAGTAAGTCAAGGATTCATTTATTTATTCATAGAATTGTTTAAAGACTTGTTTGCAGCTAAAGGTTTTTGGTTTGGGGTAATGCACTGCAACTGAGCCAGTTATAAATGCAGTGTAATAGAAACATGCATATTGCATATGTTCCTAAATCCAAACTATTGTTTTGTTACAGGACAGTATAGTACTGTATAATGTAATCACATTTGATAAAATAAACAAATATCAACCATGATGCTATTTGTTTATGTGCATACTACCACCCAATTGCATTGCTGATTGACTGATTAACAGGCAGGTGTATTTCCAGATCTGGCAGAGTTCTCTGCAGTGTGCTGGCTGTTTGGACGTTACATGTATGAGACCCTGAAGTACCCCATAGGACTGGTGGAGTCCTGTTGGGGAGGCACACCTGTCGAAGCCTGGTCATCTTCAAGAGCACTGCAGCACTGTGGACTAGAGCAAACAGAAGACGGGTAAAGATATGAAAAAACACAATTCAGCTGTTCTCATGCAATAACTTTCTCGTGCTCACAATAGTTCTGTGTAATAACCAAGAAAAGTTAGCCTGCACTAACTGCACTGTTGCAACTTTTTGCACATTAAAATCTCTCAGCCCTGAAGAAAATTCTATCTTGTGGAACGCAATGATCCACCCAATGCTCAATATGACCATCAAAGGAGGCCTCTGGTACCAAGGTAAGACTACCTGCACAGGTATCACATGTTCAGTATAGCCACGTGGTTATCATGCATCTATAAGGCTTGTGTCACTTTCAGGTGAGGCAAATGCAGAATACCATCAAGACAAGTACAACTGCTCCTTCCCTGCTATGATTGATGACTGGAGGATGGCGTTTCACCAGGGCTCGGGGGGGCAGACAGCTCCCGACTTCCCCTTTGGATTTGTCCAGGTATGTTAGTATTTTAGTTTCAATTTGCATAATAGAAACAAGTACAGATCAATCAAAATAGTGAAGTCCTAGAGTGAATAAAAAAAACTGTAGAATTTGACAGCTTTCTGACTTTGGTGCCCCCCTCGTGGTAGCATCAAAGAAGAGATTGTGGCGGAAAGCAAAATGTGCTGCTGCTTTGCCACTATGTAGGTAAAATTAACCATAGAAAGCTTTTGAAAATATCATTTGCGCTATTGTAGATCTAATCCACGATATCTTTGTACTTTGCAGCTGTCCACCTACAAAAAAGGCTCCACAGACGATGGCTTTGCGAACATCCGCTGGCATCAGACAGCCGACACTGGCTTTGTCCCGAACCGCCAGATGCAGAAAACCTTCATGGCTGTAGCTTTGGATTTACCGGACGAAACCTCACCCTACGGCACGTAAGGGTTGTGTTTGTGTGTATTCATAGCATGTGAAATCTTTACAATACTGAGGAGCACTGCACTTTGCTTATACAGGTATTAAATACCTATGTGATTAACAAATGGTACCACATCAGGAACTGTGCAACTTCTTCACGTAGATTTGATCAACAATTCTTATATATGTCAGGATTTCATGTAAAACTTGAAACTTAATATGAGAGAAGAAGGTCAGTGCTATTTTTAATTACCATGCCAGGTTTGACCTGATTTCACTTTAGAGTTTGTTTATAAAAAAGCACTGTGGCAGGAGTTTTAATTGGAGCAAAGAGCTCAAATCACACCTGTTCAAATGTTTCAGCTCTGGCTTCCAGTTAGTCTTTGGATAGATTTTAAGATCCTTATAAACCTCTATAAAACTTTTCATGGACTTGCCCCTGATATGCTGCCAAGACACAGCAAGTCCTTGGCATAATTCTCACATCAACAACCGAAAACTAAAAGACCATCAGGGTAACCGCTTTCTGCTGTTTTTTTTGTCTTCATTAAAAGTATGGAAGCTTGATAAAGTGATCTGCTTTTGTATTGTGTAAGTGATGAGCTGCTTATTTTTTTTCTTACTGTATGGACTTTCAACCTCCCTATCTGGTCTTACCAACTGGCTCATCCATGATGTTTGTTACTAGGATTTGTGATTTTATTTTGTTTCAGGATCCATCCCAGAGACAAGCAGGATGTAGCCTACAGACTGACATTGGGAGCGAGGGCAGTGGCTTATAAAGAGAAGGACGTGCCCTTCCTTGGACCTTTCCCCAGCCAAATCCTGTACACTCAAATGTATGTCAACATTACCTACGATCAGACAGTCTCTGTTACCCCGTCTAAAGACATCTTTGAGGTAAGGCTGCCAGCGGTACTCAGTGTGTTATGAGTGAGTTATGTCCCATATTCACCCGCTGGCTTTGTTAACAATGCTAACACAAAATAACCATTAGATGTAGTTGTAGTTTAATTTCTTGGACTAACTAATTTCTTGCTAAATAAATAAGCTCAAATCAGTGAATTTTACTTATTTTCTTCCATTTGTTTTTTTTCTTTTATTAAGATCTGTTGCTCGGGGATTCAGGCTCCATGTGGGCCTCAGTCTCCCTGGGTTCCAGCTCCCATCATGCAGTGGGATCAGACCACTGTCCAGCTATCTGCCAATTTGTGTCCGCCAGCTGATGAAGTAGCTGCCCTCCGGTATGCATGGAGAGACTGGCCCTGTGACTTTAGAGCCTGTCCAATCTACAGCGCCAGTGGGATTTTACCTGCACCGCCTTTTATTATCAACCGCCATCCAACCAAAGGAAACGTTTGAATGACACTGTACAAGTGATGATGAGCATGACAGTATCTTATAATTTTTGTTTTCTACAGATATAAAGGCACTGATGAAGCAAAAGAATCTTGGAGGGAAGGTTGTTTTTGTTTTTTTTTGTTTGTTTTGTTTGAATTTGTTTTGATTTCTGCATTGTTTGCAATTGATTTGGGTAAGTAATATATAAACCCAACCAGTCGACCTGGCAGGACACTCACCATCATTTTGTAGATTTTTTTCAGAAAAGGTCAGTCTGGTAAAAGACTAAAAGTGCTTATTGAAGCTTCTAAACACTGGTGGTAGATGGGTATATATAGTATAATTTTGGTTACATTGCTTATACTGTGTACAATCTGTTACAACTACTGCCAATAATTGCTGGACTTTTATGAATGTAGACAAATGTGTTTTTATTTGAACAAAATGTTTACAACACAAATGAGTCTTTATGACTTAACATAATTTGCACAAATAAATGACAAATCAACAACTATGTTTATGTGGGTGTGTTACATTCAAAGCAAGTGGTTTTACTGAAAGTAAAACAGATGGAAATGCAGTGAAAGTCATTCATAATCAAACATTATCTACTGTTGCTTCAACTGGAAAAAAAAAAAAAGATGTTAACTGTAACTTTAAGCAGGGTACCATCAGTTCAATACCAATGCAATAGTGTGCCATGTACCAAAAGTTCCTTCGGTTACAGTAATTACATTTTAAACAGAATGTCAACAGGGACTCAGTTTCTAAAATCCAGCACAGATGTTTATATACATAAAGTAAAAAATGCAACTGTCAATACAGAGTACTTGGATTTATGTTGCTATTGGCACATTAAGCACAAAGCTAACTCACCAGCCACATCCAGTATATTGGCATCAACCATGCTAGCACACATCCCCAGTAATGCTGTCTGGGACTTGCTGGAAGATGACATACAATTAATAACAAAGGTTTGATTTCAGCGGCGCTTTGAGAATCAGGAGCTGAAATATGAGGTAGAGGCCTTCATGGTGGGCGAGGTCAGGTGGTGCTGATGAGAGGAGCTAGGAGACTGCAGCGTCTGTCCTGAGAAAAGACAAATGGATAAATAGAAGAAGAGTCACCGTCAATGCTGCGTGATCATCATGGCAGCATTAGAAAATGCAAGAGAAAACAAAAATACTGTGAAATATTTGGCATTTTCCTAATACTGTGACTCCTGTAAGGGAGTGCACTTTTATTTTTCAGCTAACCTAGCCACTTATATTTATGATATGTTATTTACAGCAGAGGCCTGGAGGAACAGTTCATGGGGTAAGGAGGGCTATTCACACACACTCCAGCAGAGCAAAGTATAACTGAGCGGCTCCACTGGAGCAGCTTCACCACTTTGCTCACACATTTTGACAGTAGCTGTCCAGAAAGAAGACACCGTTTTTATTTGTTTCCCCAGCAAGGGATTTTTACCTGTGACCTTGTACAGTGCATGCAATAATCAATGCCCTGTAAATGTAACATGCACAAAACAAGGTAATGTACACTACAGCCAATCTAAAAACATCGGCAATATGGAAAAGTGATATTTAAGCGACCTGTTATGTGCTCCGTCTTGATGTTCCCATCAAAGCCCTTGTGTCTCTGGTAGGCCTCAAAGTTGACTGAGGCGTCATCCTCTGATAGGCTGTGAGGAACCTGGCCATCACTGGGGCGACACACCTCAAAACGGATCCATCGGTAGCTAAATAAACAAAGTAAAAAAAAACTGCTTTAGGTGCACACTAAATATAAACTCACTATGCATACGTCAGATCTAAACATGTTACTCCTGACTTGTTTTCCTTCTAAGGAACGTTTTAAAAGATTCAATATTGTGGTTTCCACGTCACCTAGAAATATCATCTTAATCATCATATTAATGCTTTGAATAAAAAATCAGGATGGAAAACATGTTTCAGTCTATAATTATTGTAATTAAATGACACATCTGTAAAATTCCTTTATAATCCCTATCTGGGAGGGACTTCTCCATATTTCATGGTTTTCCCAAAGTTACCACACTACCTGCAGTATAATCTTCTGCTTTTCAAACTAAACAGCTGAAGTCTAAAATGTTGGAAAAACATGAAAACAAGTCTCATTCTATCTCTTAAACGATAATCTGCAAGTCAGAAAAGATGTGAAGAGCATGTTGTGTGTAGAATCCATATGCAATGAGAGATGGGTGAATTTACTTGCTACATTTGCGTGCTCCAGGACAACTCTGGATGAGATTCTGGATGGTGGGGTGTGAGAAGCCAAAGAAGTCAGCTCCTGATGGCACGATGGGTGCCATAGACTTGGAACTAAGAGGAGAGGATATGTTGAGAGAGTTCATAATTATATTAAAAAGTGATCAAATAAAGTTGACTTAGCTTTCTGAAAATATTTGTCTTGGACATATGGTGACAAACACCAAACCCCAGAACACAAAACCTTTGCGTTGTTTGTTAATTTATGCCGAATAGCCCAATCAGCCACAACCAGTCCAAGCCTTTGCGGTGAACTTTGGTACCTGACAGATGCGATGGCCTTCAGTAGGTTGGAGTGGCAGGTCAGGGCAGAAGAGGCCACGATGGCATTCTGAGGATCTTCTTCAGGCACGATCTCAAACTGGGAGGGGNGGGGGGGGGGGGTATTGCACATGTTAGTAAAGTTTAATCAAACCCATTTAATTAAATTCATATCATCATCAAACTCAACACAACTTAATCAACAAGGTTCGACGCGGCAGTTTTGGATCTAAACAGACAAAATGCTTTATTCGTCTTTATTTTAATTCACTTTCTTTAAAAAACAATTTACATCTGAAAACAAGGACATTTGGCAAACCTGGCTTCAGTAACATCTGTGTGTGTGTGTACCTGTGGACCTGTTCCCCCATCCTTGATTTGGCAGGTGTAGAGGCACTGCTGGTCAGGGTTTTTCATGCTGGCAAAGACTCGTGTGCTGCAGAAGCCCACGGGGTAGATGGCGCACTCATCATGGAACAGCATCCTGTCTGTGATGATCTGGATAGTTTGCATTTGGTAAAAAGAATTAGTGGTTATTGTCAGCTTTTAGAGAGGATTTTCCTTTATCAACATTTTGTTGTGTCGTTGACTTAATATTTATTTATTTAACCGCCATCTGACGGACAGTTTAACTTGTCATAGCAAGAAAAGAGTGTGTATGACTAAAAATATAAGTGACCATGGTGATAATAGAGCTATGACATGAGTCACGCCAGACACTGACCTCTCCCAGACTGTAGACCGTTACACCTCCCAGTACGATGGGAAAGACGGGGCGACCGGATGAGTCCAGTGGGATGGGCTGCACCAGCTTCCGAGACCCGTCTGCCAGCTTTCTCTTCTTAGACATCTTCTTGGGAACTGAAGAAACGTGAGCGAATAAAATAATGGGCCAAATGTCTTGAAAGGTGAATGTAAATCTATTTTGAATATGCATCTGCATTCATATTTGACCACAGCACTCACGTTCCTCCTTTCCATTTTCCCTGCCTCGCTCTTTCCTTTCCTTCTTGGGTTTTTTAAGAGGTCCATCTTCCCCTGTTGACAACACTGACGCCAGGTTATGCCCCCCTGACAGGCCTGAAGCCCCTGCGGCACCTGAAGTTAATGTCACAGGTGGTGCAGGTGGATGAGAGCTTGAGCTAGGTGTTGGCAGTATCTCCCCCTCGGACAAAGACTGGTACTGCAACAATGACTTCAGTAAAAACCTGGAAATTACAATGAATATGATAATATAATGTGACTGAATCATTGTTTTAATTTTTTAAAGTGACATGGCGTGAAAAATAGAGCCCCACTATTCAGTATCACAAAAGCACCTCCATCATGTATAAGAGTAAAAAATAACAGTGAGATGAATAGGAAGGTCCTTGCTGAACACACCAGTTGGCCAATTCCAATTTTTAGAACATTATGGGAATTATAAGCATAGCTGAAAACATGTCCACTCACCTCCGCTCCTCCTTTGCCCTCAGAAACTTCTCTTCCAAGTGGGCAATTTCATCACAGAGAGCTGCATTCTCCTGCGGGTAAAACAGTATTACATCACTAATAATTAAAGAGCTGCGTATCTAAACTGGTCCTGAGAGTAACTTAAATCAAAAACATAGCTTGTTTTCAAGAATGAATAGTTTACTCACAAATATCATGGTACGGGCAGCTTTGCGCAGTCTAAGGTACTTGAGTCGGTACTTTTCGTTCTGGTTTTTTCGTGGACCTCTCTTCATCTTGGTCTTGTGCTCTGAGGAACTGGTGGGAGATGGGAAGGCGGCCGCAGAGGTGCCCGAGCCAGAACTGGAGATGGTGTTCTGCTGCGGAGAGCCGAGGAACGACTGGGCAGTGAAGGCCTGCAGGGCCTGCTGCCGCTCCTCATCAGTCTGTGAGGAAACAGAGGGGGAGACAAAGACAGAGATCTGCTCATATGTACCAGGAGTACCTGAGGCTAATGCTGGTGTTGCCTTCAGGATGATGGATGAAAACACAAACTAAAATGTAGACGATAAAATAGCACGGATGGAGCTTACACTTAAACTGCTGTATGACAAACAGTGAAGGTTACTGAAAACAAGATGTGCATGAGATCTTCAAAACTGAATACATTTAAATAAAGAAATTATTTCTGCTCTGAATTTATCTCAGAAATCCTCTGGGAGGATTTCCTTTACATCCCTTTTCACACGGAAACATGGATCCAGGATCTGTTGTTGCTAGGGTTGCATTAGTTAAAATGAACTGTCCAACATGGCTCCAAAATCCCGCTGCTGACCAACATTTAACACAGGCCCGAGTCCGACACTGCTCAACATTGGAGTTCAGCTTTTATGGTGTGAACATGGGTACTATACAGGATTATTAAGGGCTTATATATATACCTATAATTAGATATTAGGAGTGACTTCTCTGCTTTAAATTTCTGCTCTTCTGGATTCCTGCATCTGCTTTCAATAAAGTAAGAACATAAATAGCAGACACACTATGACATCACACCATATCATTTAATCTCCACTGCACAAACCCTGCACCTACCACTTTTAAGGATGTTGAAATGTAATTTTCAACATAAATAAAATCTGTCTATATGATAGAATTATACCAGGCAGTGATGTATGTCGAACTACAGTTCTGGACCCAGATCTTGTGTGAACAGCAATGCCTCAGTATTTATCCATGAACGCTTGGCATAAAAGGTCAAATGCATTTTTAGTATCCCATAACTTGTTCGGTTTTTGTGTGGTATTGGCATTAAGTTTCCAATATAACTCACCAGCAGTGCAAAGACTCCGTTTCTGTTCTCAATCCTCTTGAATCTCCTGCTGCCTTTTTGTGTCTGAAACATAATGTGAGACTGAGGCCAATGCATGGGGCTGGGAAAGCCAAGTTTGATTCCCAAAAGCTGGGGGGGGTGGGTGGGTGGGTCAATTTAGATGAATTCCATCATTATTAGATACAGCAGGTTCAAGGCTTCGGCATCTGAGCACAGAGCATCCTTTGTTCTGATTAAAGCACAGAAGTGTCTGCCTCTTTTTAAAATTGTGAAATAAGGTCAAAGAAGCAGGATGGAAAACCATGGAGAAAGAAAAAATAGTGACAGAAATACAGATGATGCATGTATTGTATCAACTGAACTAACACAAAAGCTAAATGGAGGTGCAAGTTATTATACTCAACAGCAGAGGTTGCTGTCAGACTTAAAACATCGTCCTTACCTCACGGTACATGACAGCCTCCAGGCTTGATTTTGCACTGCCAAAGAGAGAACAACAAGATAAGCCGAGTCTAAATGTAGATTCAAGAACAACATTGAGCACTACTTAAGAAATTAAGACAAATATTAAGCTTAAATATTCAGTGAACATAAAAAAAAAGCCATCCTCAGCGTCTCATGTTTTAGCTTAACATGTGAGCACATGGGCAATAAGATGTGTAGTAAATTGAGAGGATTGCTGTACTTGGATTGAACAAGTCCCCTGTCGATGATTCTCTGTTTAATCTCCTTTATGTGCATGGGACGTCCAGCTTCTTCCAAGACAATCTACAAGAGAAAGAGGAGAAACCAAAAAGACTTGCCGAAACAAAAAAAATCTCACAGCCATTGATTGTGGTGAATGTTATTAATGGCACCAAACTGAAATATGAAGAATAAATGGCAGATACCTGTGCAGCATCGAGCCATGTGAGGTTTGGCTTCTCTGCAATATCACTAGAAGGTTCACTGCAAATAGAAAAAGTTTAGTATCATCCAGTCTTCTAAATTGGTATTTTAAATCTTGCACAGTGTGTTTTCTATACCTATGAGTATGACACAGTAATGGCATGTTTTAAAATCATACTATTTTCAACAACCTCTCCAGAGTTTCAGTGGTCCCAGACAGACTTGCAATGCTGTCCAAAGCAGGAAACAGAGAGTAGCTCCCCTGTCCATCAGCCTCCATCTCAGATTCAAAAGTGTTGAGTGACTCCATAGGCGACACGGCCTGCAGAGAGAAGAAACATTAACAATACATTTATTACCTCTGTCTGCCTACAGGTACCTCATACACTCAGCAAGAATAACATTAGCAGCGTTGAGCCTGTAAGCAAGGGAACACACACACAGAGAAATCTGCTAATTCTGTTATGGTGCAGTTAGCTAAAACTTGCTAATTGCTCACAGATGCTAATAACATGATATGCAAGAGTAACGGTTAGCTAGAAGCAAACGCGCACACACCATGGATGTATTAAGATAACACACACCTCAATGAAACCGCAGCAAACCCACTTATTTCAGTTCGTGCTCCGGGATTGTTTGTTTCCGTCTGTCAACCGGAACCTTCGGTCGTCTTCATCGCAGTGTTTACATAAAAAGTGGCTAAATGCTAACGTTAACCACCCAGCGTTAGCAGCAGCCTCCGTCGTGATATGGTTATACTATGGAGCTGTGTACAGAAAAATATATTTCAGTTATATGGTTCAAAACGTGAATATTGACGGGAAAATATGCATGTCAATAAAGGAGAATGGTGGAGGAACTAAAGTTCGTGGCCTAACGTTACACCGGACATTATTACTGAGAACACTTTTACCGGATATCCAGTTTGGTTTGTTTTGAAGCGTTACACAGAAAAAATAATGATTCCTACAATTAGAAAAGTGTTAAAATGACATTTTTTTCCATTTACAATTGTGGACATATTTGGGAGCTTTCACACGGAAATGGTGTAGTTAATGTAAATGACACTTAATGACATTAAAATACGGCTCAAATACAGGTCAATTGGATTTTGAGTGTGTGAGATAATGTTCAGATTAAATCATTTCAAAGCATGTGGTTGCATAACCCTTTGTAAACCTGTGAAAAAGAAGTTCAAGTTTGAAGTTGTAGAAAAACGACTTAAAACTTGGCCATGTATGAAAATGAAAAAAAAAAACTTGAAATGTATGTGTGTCTACTGATAAACATTTCATAAGCTAAAAATGACATTGGCCCTTATTTTAGCCCATAGGCTATATAACTCCTTGGACATTGACAACACTAAGGGTGTGTGACATTTTCTGATTAACATCTGTTAAGTGTTCTTATTTAAGTAAAATGTAACTAAACCAAGTCATTGTTTCCTCTTCTTTGGATACTTGGCATCAGAGTACTTTAACTGTGTCTCTGAATTCATTGTCATCCAGGTCACAGGATATCTAGAAGTACTAAAGGATGATTCATGTTTCTCCATCCAGGTTTTTGGTGCTTTTTGTAACTGCTGTATGTAGAGGGTCATCATTGCAACTGACCAATCACCAGATACAACACCAACACGGCGATATCAGATCACTTCACCACCAGCAGCAGCTGTTAACTGAAAAACTATCTTTATGGTCAAGAAAACGCCCAAAAACACATTCTCTTTAATTAGACTTTCTGTTTTTCCTCTTTCTGACACCTGCAGTGTTTCCACATAATATCTTCCCTCATCATTTATCATTGCAAAATGATAAATGATGAGTAGCCTATGTGGTACAGACCTAAATGTTTGTGTGGTTGTTTCATGTGCAGAGAACAACATACACATTACAGGGACATCTTGCACAGCATAAATATGCCACACCTACAGCCAAGAAGTATTGTCCCCCATTTGGAACAAAAGTCCATTAAATTCATGAGTGACTGTCAGAAATGAGGTCAAACTGAGCTAATTTGCTGTGTACTGAGAAATCAACATCTCCAAACTAAGTCACACTAGAGTTATTGCAGACTGTCTGTCATTCTGTCATGGTAGCACGTAATAAAAGGGCTAGTTTTCCCTTAAATCTGATTTAAGCAGTTACTTCTTATCAGTCCTAAGACCACCAAAAATGACCAATTAAAGGGTTTGTTCACCCAAATTACAAAAAAAAAAACATTTTCTCATGTACCCCTTGTGGTAAATAGCCATGCAGATAGCTGGTTGGTTTTATCTGCTGAGGTTTTGAGATAGCCTACATGTTTCTTAGATTTCTGCCTCCTCCCAAATACAATGTAGGTGAATGGAATTTACTTTGTGGTGCTCACAGAATCAAAAAATAAATAAACAGCAGAAACAATGTCTTTGCAGACCTCACTGTGGAAAAGTATTCAGTGGAACTGCTTTGTTATGGAGGATATTCTTGGTCATAATTCAAATTAAAAGTTCAAATAGAAAATGGAGAGAGATAAAAAAACATGAAATTTAAAAAGCCAAATGGTTAAGTGCAAATGAAAAATATATAATTTAGTATTTTCTATTTAAGCTTTTACATTTTCAATTTGCTTTATCAATTTTCTATTTGGACTTTTAATTTGAATTATGGCCAAGAATATCCTCCATAACTATCTGGGGTAATAGTCCAAATAACACATGTTGACTGTGTTGTGGCGATTAACTGGAGTATGTGGACACATTGTTTCAGGATAGAGATTTTGCTTTTGTGTAGTGCTGTGATGACACAAATAAAATTACATTCACCAGAAGCAGGAATTTCAGTGACATAAATCTCAAAACATGGACTAATGAAACCAAAACAATATTAATGACTGAATATCATAAGAGGAAATGGAGAAAATATATTTTGTTGTAATTTGGGTGAACCAACCCTCCTCCCCTATTCTTGTTGATTGTATGTTCTGCACTTGATCACCTCCTTGGTTTGTTTTGTGCCTCAACCAGGATTCTACTGCGTGCACACACACGACAACAAACTATAAAATCCTTAATTTATCCATGTTCATGAAAACAGAAGTGATTCAGCTCTCTTTCTTTATTGGATCTTCTCTTATGTGGCTAAACAAGCCCTGTGGTCCTAATTCTAAATTGCAGCATCCAGGCAAAAAAACCCAGGAGTATTTCACAACATAATAGTTCAGACATGATCGAGAACAACTAATGGCTTAAATTGTTTGCAAATGTCCTACTGTGTAACCCAAGTTGGTGTGTGCAAATATGAATATTCTACAAGTTGGGCCCTGTTATGGCTAGAGGTGACAGAGAAATTGCAGGGAAGCACTTGCATAACTCAATTTTAACATTTATTTACATTTAACATTTATTATACCCTGGGATGTGTGAGGACGACCTTTAACCCCTTATTTTACACCCAAAATTGTGCAATTTAGCATCACTGAAATGAGAAAACATCTCTGAGCAAATACATTCACCATCAGTATATTCCATACAGAAAAAAAAACATGAAAGCAGGTCAAAGATTATTTACAGAATTGATCGAATGGTAATCACTCACTGACCTTTGCCTCAGTCTGACCCTGTTATTTGCAATACGTCAACAGCCAAGCAGTAGTAAGACTACAAAACAACATTTGTCTCTGGGAACTCTTCACCACATCATAGAAATATATAACACTGTTATTCACGTGATTTGTTTCACGATATGCATGCTAACTGAAGTTACATGTTGGACACAGACAGCTGTGTCGTTGTGTCTGTGAGTTCTCAGTAGCAGTTGAGCCAGCCTTAGTTGAGCAGTACATGCGTCACTCTCCTGTAGGGCAGGTAGTACTCACTCTGTCTGGGGCCAGATGAGAAATATAGATATCCTGTGGGAGGGAAGATTCAGTTTATATGCAAATATGCAATTTAAGTTAAGGTAGAATTAACTGACTTTTTGGCCACTTTGAGGCAGCTAAACAAGCTGTAACCATAACATTGAAAGATTATATTACAAACAACTTATTACACATAGTCATTTGATCAGTTGTTAAAGAAATAGTTTGTCACCCGGCCAAGAAACAGTCAGCCACATAACTCCCCCATTATGACTTGGACAGAGGCAGACTTCCTGTTTCCCCCTGCTTCCAGTCTTTACGCAAAGCTAAGCTAAGCTAAGCTAAGCTAACCGTCTTCTGGCTGTAGTTTCATATCTGATGGACAAACATGAGAATGGTAACAATCTTTTCAAATAACTCTCAGCAAGAAAGCAAATAAGCAACACTGTCAAACGGTTCTTTTAATATAAAACTACTGATTATGATGAGAATCATTTTCTGTCATTCTAACCAAAGGTGGTTCTTGACTTGTATGAAATGAGTTAAATGAGTTAAGTGAATGATATTTCTCACCAATATTCTCAAAGGCTGCCTCTATTTTGGATCCCATGGCAGGGAAATCCTGAGTGATGGATCGTGGGTATCCGAAGTCCATTTGGTTTCTGCCGTCATCATAGCTACAAGAGAGAAAACTATTACAAATGCTTTGTAGATATGTAGCCGTACCTATTAAATGTCTCAGTGATCTGTGTTTACATTAATTTTTATGAACTAAAGACCAACGGGAACATGTCATGTTAATAACAAAATAAAGACTTGATCATGACCAATGCTCACCTCCAATACTGGTTATTCACAAAAATGAGTTTCTAGTAGTCGGCACATAAACGGCTGCATCCACCTTACTGACTAAGGAGGGGAGGCCGAGGTTGGTGAGAGAATTTGGATAGCCTGAAATTATTGTCTTTGCATAAGCCCCAGTACTGACGACCTGTAGAGAAACAAGTGGATTATGGTTATTATGTCATGTAGTTACCTGTACAGTTTCACAGTACTCACTGAATTTAATATATTTCAACATTTAAACCTTCGTGACCATTTGTGACCATTTTGTGTTCACTTTAGTTAAACGGATTCCTGGGAAAGTTGAACTCTTCCTCCCATAGTATCTAGTAAGGATTTTAAACTTAATTTTAAAAAGATGTATTTACATACAGTGCGTCCCACATAATTCTCTGTCATGTAGCTCAGATGAAGCCAAATTTCAGCTTTCACTTTGCAATATATGGACGGATAATTTTAAGATTGTCTCACCTTAATTTAATCCAAAGGAGAAGAAAGATGATTTTATTAGGCAAGTGATTCATATTTCATTTCATCTGACCATGGCAGTGCTTATTTCCTGTCTACACAATCTGCATTTAAAGACTTTCATTTTGCAACGACTTCCCTAATCGCTACAGTGGCTATAAATGCAAGATGTTCTCCTATATTCACCTGGTTAGCCCAGACAGTTCCAATTTGCTAATATTTTTGCGGACTATATATATGCATTACCTCAGCCAGGTCTTCGTCCTCTGGTGACACCGTTGGAGCATCAGTAGGTGCTGTGTGACACAGGGCTAAACAACCCAGCAGCACAAGAGACATCTTGTTAAAATGTTTTCTCCTCTCCATCCACTCTCTTCTTATAAAGGCAGCCTGGGCAGCCTGAGGTGTGTATTGTTCTGATGAAAGCTGAAGAGTACACAGAGTCATCTTGTGCAGTCCAGTAAATGTTAAGACAAGCCCCTGTGCCAGAGGGGGCAGGGGAGTAAACAGGGCCCAACGCAGTGAGAGGACTCCACTGATGAAACATTTGTGAAGCAGTTTAATTGTGTTTTGTTCTACTGTCACCAGTGAGATGCTGTCATGCGTTTCATCCCACCTTAATGATTTACCTCCTGATATGTGTGTATCATCTGTCACTTTTGCCCATTTTATATTCAGGTGTTTGGTGGAAAGACAACAGGAACTACAAACTGTCACTCATCCCACGTGACAAACCTGAACCGCGACAAACAGAAACACAGTGTTCTCCTGTACTTTTTGATAGCCTTTGATGTACGGTGACCACATCCCAGTTTGGTGTGTGCAGTCAACTCATGTCACATGACTTTATTTGTAGGCACTGGAGTCCACTGGCTGAGGCTGGAGCTACCTCTCACTGCTGTTTTGGGGACACCAAAGTTGCCTTGCACAGATTTAAACAATACAGAGGCGCTTACTGTAAGCTCATGTTACAACTGAGTGGACAGAAACTGATTATCTGCACTTACCTGCCTACTTAGATATCTGTTTGTCTAATAAAAAAATATGCATTTTTGGTTGCTTTGCTGATTAAGATTTTCCAAATCTATAATGAGAATCTAAAACACAAAGCATTGTTATACAGTAAATTAAACGACCCAATGGCAACACTGAAATGCTGCTTGCATGTTAATGCATCTTTAATAATTAAACAATTGTGAAATAAAACTACTTAAGTAAATAATCCGAATACATTCTTCCACCACTGCCTTGGAGAGCAAAGATTAAACACTTGTGTTGTACAAAAGATTAGATTTCTAAACAAAAAAAGACATTTTATTGAGTTCAGTTTAATAAGACATATCCTGTTTTTACATATTCAGATTTATAACATAGTAAAAGTTATGTTAAATCTAACATCCTAAAATACATTAAGGTATATTTTTCAAGTGGTATTTGGTACGCTGAATTGAATGTATATTTTGAACGCACATCTGAGTAGAAAAGTTTAATAAAGTCCACAATATTTTAGAAAGAATGATACACTTTGCACTTGATATTCACGTTATAAATCCTCCGTACTTCACATCCTTGCACATAAGATGTATAAGTGCTATTGTACCCAAGAGGGACGTCAGAGATGTTTATATACAGGTACACACGTGCCCCAAAAATCTAAACCGTAACAATTCAGTCAAATACATAATGTTACATACTTATTATCTCAGTTTAACAACTATAATTTTTCTTTTCTCAACATTTCTAATTTCAGAGTTCCTCATAACTATATAAAAGGAGTATTCTCAGTAACTTGGCCACCACTGTATCAACGGTATCAACATCCTAGCCAAGAATTAGCTGAAATGATATTCACCACCCGCTTTTGTCTGAAGTCATACTGGTAAGATTTTGGCCCACTGAAGAGGAAGATGCTGCCTGTCAACAGAACATCATACAAAAAGTGTGTTATCTCCTCATGTTGTTTCAAAATAAATGAGACGAGAACAAAGCTTAGCTGTAAACTGAAGATTTCTACTTGAGAAACACGTTGTTCTAAAACTGTTTTCAGTATAAAAGCGTGACCAGTGCGGTAAACCCTAGCCCTCTACCATCTAAACACGGTAAAAACTGGAAATTACAACTTCTATTTCAGTTGAATTCTATTTGCGGCCTGCTGCTCAGGTCCACATTATACAAAGTTCATGAGTTTTTGTCTTTTTTTTTTTTTTTTTACCATGTAACTTGAAGGCAGCGTCGATCCTTCTCGGGATTCCAGGCCAGTCAGTTTGGATGAGTCTGGGGAAGCCGGGGTCCATCGTCCTCTTGCGCTCATCAAACCTGAGGTTGGATCAGTCAAATTAGTTTTCAGTGCTTTTTTCAGTGGGGAAATGTCAGTATGTTTTCTACAGTGCACACAGCGCTCTGCATGTATAATGTTGTTCACCAATCCAATTATTTGTCCATAAATGAATTTGTTGCTTGGGTACACACAGTTCATCACAGAGTGCAAACTCCCTTCTGGTCAAATGTCTTAATATTTTAAAAGCCATACAAACTGATTTACTGCCTTTGAATGGGCGTGAAAGGTACAGCGTAGATATTGATAATATATTTACTAATTCATTTTGATGGGTACATTTTCCTGTTGACAATGTCCATGTCTTTTTTTCATTTAAAAATATGATCACAAACAGAGAATCACTTTAAATGTGAAGAAAGATTAAAAAGGTTACCTGTAATAAACCTCTCCTATGAAGAAGACTGTTTTCCCATATTCACTGACATGCACGGCAGCATCAACGTGCCTGACTCTGGAGGGGAAGCCGTACTCATCAATGGAGCCAGCATGACTTTTCATCTTAAGCTGTTGAACCACCCAGTACTTATGACCTGGAAAAACACAGCCGTGTCACTGCATTTTGGGACACATATGAAAAACAGTAACATACCACAAGCACTGAAACTCAGTGAGCCTTCTGCAACACTTGTTGCCCAAGGCTGTAATTTGGGTGCAACGTTGTGTTCTCCTACTGGAAATCCAGCCTTGTCATGCTGACAAGGCCTAAGTGATGCTTTGCAGACTGCCCATTACTCTACCGGTGAATATGTATGCCACGCCTTTGGCAGGGATGTCATAAGCGGCATCAACGTGAGAACTGATGCTCGGTAAATAAGTGCTGCTGTGGCTCTCTCTCAGGCGATTCCAATACGTTGTCCGTGTTGTTCTCCTCCACATGTGCCTGGGTTGAAACAATAAGCAGACTCAGTCGCAGCTCCAGCATATTGAAGCTCTTTTGCAATCATAATTTAAAACACATTGTACCTGTTTTTAAAGAAAACAATCTCATTTTCAATCATGACTGCTGCATCTAACGAAAAGTTGGGGTCACACTTTTTGGGGACCGGCTGGGTTTGCACTTTTCTTGTGGGTTTTCCTAAGAAACATTGGAACAGAATGCCTTAAATATGGTATTGTACATTATAGTGCAGTGCACTAATCATTTTTAATTTGTTCCTCACCATATAGTGTTTGGATCCCAAGCACATCATCTTTGGATAGAGAGTACTGTGTACTGCTGTGATACCTGTAATTGGGGTACATGACAGCAGAGGGGTCTTTTGAGTGAGTCAAACCCAGCGAGTGGCCAAGCTCATGAGCTGCAACGGCGAACAGGCTGTAACCTGAAAAACAGCAACAGACAAGCCCTGTTAGTCCATTTGACGGGTAAATTGACACAGAATCACAGTGAAAACCGTCTGTGGGTTTGAAACCTTCAGGAATGTTGCACTTTTGGCCGCACCCCAGTGATGATGTCACAGCAGGTGTTGGGTCCATCAGCTGCCAAAGGCACGTGCAGCACCTGCTATGACACGGAATGGGGTGTGGTCTGATGTGTAACATGTTTCAAGTTTCAATTCACAAAGAGCAGTGCAACAGCTGTTTGCTGCCAATTGTGGCTCAGAATTGACATTGTAGAAAGAAGTATTCAGACCGTTAGAGAGAGAGAGAGAGAGAGAGAGAGATTTAGAAGTATTGTCAGCAAAATGTACTTAAAGCATCATAAGTAATTTATGCAGAAAATGGCCCCCATGAGAGTTGTATTATTATATATCATATATTGTCTTATTATTGTTGTTGTTTTAGTATAGTTATTATGTATCCATCAATGTAAAAATAGCATTTTATTGTTGTAGTTATTGGGGTGGAGCTCATTTTAACTACTGTATATGCTGTGTAGTAGTTTAATTTTATAACAATGCACCAAATCTTATGTTTAAGTTGATATTAAGTTGATTTTTGCATGTATAATCTTAATATACAAAGTAACTAAAACTGTGACATAAATGAAGTGCAGTAAAAAGTATGAAGTAGCATAACATGGAAATACTAAAATTGAAGAACTGATTCACATTTTTAAGGGATTATTTACTTTGCAAGAAAATATTGATTAACCTTAACAAGAAGTATAAATCTGCAAAAAAGTTTCTGATTCTTAGCTTACAGGATCATCTTTTGTGTTTCATTTTTGCTGTCTAAATTCTGTCGCCTCTCACAGGAATGCACGACAAACCTTGCCTCCCCACCGTCCATGTTTCATCCTCATCAAAGTGCACGTCTCCTCCCATCCCCCCTCCTGGCTGAAAGGCATGAGCCAGCACACCATGGGGTCCATCAAAGGGAAAGAAATCTCCATGTGCTGCAACAGAAAAGACCCTTCTTCACACTATAATTAGACAGGACTTCAAATGTGCTGTGTTTTATCTTTTTTGGCATTATTAACCATAATTAGGAAATCTGTTTTGAGTGTATCTTAACCAACATAAGAATTGTTCAGAAGTGGTTTTCAGATTTACTTCTGCGGGCGAAGGAGAAGACTATATCAGCTTTGCCATGGTTGACTTTGATGAACCTCAGCGGCGTTGCATCACTCCACATCTTCAGGGCTGAACGAAAGGACTTTTCCACATCCTCTCTCTTCATGTCCGGAGTGTATTTGGCAATCCTGCGTGCCAGTGCCAAAGATGGAGACACAAACATGAGACAGTGGGAACAACGAGTTCCACAGCTGCAGCTACAGTAACATATCCTCTGCTGGCAAAATGAAATCCAAAAACAAAACAACAATGATCAGAAAATGATCATTTTACAATATTACAGTAATCGGTAAAAACAGGAAAAATTACACCTTTCTGAGTTGTCACAAAACATCTCACATGTATGTGATGGTGTGGTTCTTCCATTTAGGCTTTTCGGGGTAAAAGCTGAAGTTTTCTACATCTGGAACACCACACCTCGGCTCCCTCATCACATTCAGGGTGTGAGGGTCCAGACGACCCGTCTCCCTCAGACCGAAGAAGTTCTGCATTTCTCTGATCTTCTCCTCTGTGGCTGACGTGGACCTGGTCCTTCTTCCCGACGCTCTGCCTCTGGGGTTCAGGTTGTAAAACCTCCTGAGGTAGCCCTGTTGTTGAAAGGAGTTCAGGTGTGGAGGATTAGGTCTTGTATCTGTATCTGCAAATCGTGTTTTATGTTTTTTTCTCAAGCATGTTACAGCATTGGAATGTGATGTAATCTACGTTTGATTGTGAGGTTAAAGCTGGTGTGTATATTTTGTTTCTTTCTGTCCATCAGGTAATGTTGAGATTAATCCACCATTTGAAAGACATTGTATTAGTTTGTGTTGGTTCCATTTTTGGTGAGTTCAGATAATAAATATCAATAGATGGATACACTGTTATTTGTCATATAGGTAAGAAAACACCTGCACTATTGTAGCTACCACTTTATAATGGAACCAAACTAATCAAATGCACACAATATTACTTTTTTAAATAAAAATGCAGAAACGAAACATTGCTTGCTTACAGCTATAGTTTTACATAAAAGTTTCTGCACAACAAAAGTCACATTCATTATCATGTCATTTAATATGTATTAGTGCCAACATTTCTAATGGGATATCTGTGTCTAATATAAACAATATAAAGACAGTCGTCCACCCACAAACCTCAGCCAGCTCCACATCCTCAGGCCTCGGCCACTGATCCTGATAGATGGGTAGAGTCCACAAGATTTCCGCTAACATCAGAGAGCCCAAAACAGGTACACACAGCCAGAACTCCATGTTTTAAATGCTCATTTCCACCAGGCTTCACATTTTTTATATGGGAGTATTCTCGGGGTTGTTGGGCAATCACATGGCCCGAAAGCGCACAATCCTGGTAGTTATACAGCTGGGTCGACTTGCCCCAATTTTCTGGAGGTTTTGTGGTTAAAACGTCTGTCTGGGCTTTCTGTCTGTAATGGTGAAATATGTGTGTGTGTGTGTGTGTGTGTGTGTAGGCTACTGTGTGTTTTGTAGTACAGAAACCAGAAGCCAAAGGTGTTGTTTGTAAATTCTGTGAAGATTCTGCTCAGGCAAGTCAAAACCTGCAGCCATTAGTGAGGCATACCTAATTTACACTCATCCGCCATCATATCTGTATATCAGTCTCCACCACAGTGATACGCAGATTTGATAATAAAAAAAAAAATGAACTAAAAAAACCATTAAAGCAGTTTACTGTGGGGTACATATAAAGAACACACACATGTATTATCAGGTTTAAATTGTAATTCTTTATTTTGACAAAACTACTGATAAATAAAACTCAGAGTTAAGAAGCACAGTGGGGGTTGTTTTGTTTTGTTTTGCTTCGTTTTGTTTAATTCAGTCAAGGTTTTCAGGTCATTTCCTTGTCGCATGTTCATGGACTTACAGTATTTCAACATCCGAGCCAGGAATTAGCTTTCTCAACTCCAACAACATGTTTCTGGGTGTAGTCGTATTTGTACACTTGTGGTCCGACAAAGAAGTAGATGAAACCTGAAATGAGACAAATCAGGAAGCAAACAAAGTGATTCACATATTTAACCTTTATCCTGTTGTGTTGTCTAGCGTCTTTTTGCTGTTTGTTGTTGATGATGATGATGATGGTGATGAATCTTTCTGAACTTAAATATCCACTTTTGCTCTCAGTTGAAATGACAGTTTATCATAAGAAGGGCTTTCAGTGGTAAAGTGGGTAAATTATACAGTTGAAATCATTTAGGGGAACCACATGCTCTGTAAAAACGTCACTACGCTCAGCTGATGTTGCATGTGAATTAGCATTCCTGTGCTACTAATAACAATGCAACTTGCAAAAAGCCCCCTCAAGCTACAGACAGAAGTATACTGCCTGCTAAATCTAGACAAGGTAACTGCACTTTCTAATCACCTTCATATGTATATTATGTGGTTTGTTGTGGAACATTTTTAGATTTGAGTAAAATTTCAGCAGACAAACAACTTGCATTGCAAACATACAGTACAGTGGGTATGGGTAATACTAATTACACTGGCTCACCCTCTTTATGAACAGCTGCATTTATTGTGGTGTTGACTCCAGGAAAGTCCTCGCTGATGTACTTTGGGTAACCGAAATCCATAACCCTTCGGTTTTCATTGTAACTGGAAAAGACATGATATAAACAACTTTTGTCAGAAGTCATGACTCATCTGTTCCTTTTATCAAAGCTGACACAAAACATTTGTTCGCAGTTGCTACTAGTATGGTCAAACATCAGAGGTCTAATTGAGCCCTTTGCTCTCTGTGTGAGGTCCAAATGACAAACGAAATCTTTCAGTCAAGTTTTAATATGCAGGTCGATCTACCAGTGCTTTGTGATTTGCCTCTGTTATGCCACTGCACTGTCATTTAATACGACACAATGTCAAAAATACAGTATAATTTTATTTAATTCTATCTGTTGTGCACACATGCAGAGATCTGTCATGGTGATTTTGCTAATGCATGATGTTGGTTTTCTGTCAACATAAAGGAAAAAAGATATTCTGCAGTGTAAACTGTTTGTTAAAATAACCTCAAACAATGGAAATCAGCAAAGTAAAATGCTCTGAGGGTAAGAGCATGCAAAGCAAAGTAGGAATGGTCCTTTAAGTGGGTGCAATCGCTGTCGCTGCTGATGCCAGTTTGAATCGCAAGTCTATAAAAGACAATAAGATATATGATAAGAGTAGAGATATTGTTAACTGATAAACAGTTATTGGATTCCTGTTATTCATTTGTTGCCTTACCTCCAGTAAATATCATGCATAAAGAAGAGGGTGCGTCCTCTTTTCACTATGTGCACTGCTGCATCAACTTCCTGGACCCAGACGGGAAATCCAAAGTGGCTGAGTGCTCGAGGCTTCCCCTTCACAAGAGAGCCCTTCACTGTCCAGAACATGGATTCTGTCGACACATAGGGAAAAAAATATTATTGATTGATTAATGGTTTGATTGTGTACTGTGTACTGGAACTGGAATTAGATTGAATTGTAGGGATGCAGTGAGATCAAGGAAACCTATGTTGCAGCAACAATGAATTATTAAAGACAGTTACCATGAATGAGGTAAGCAGTGGATCTGCGAGGCACCCAGAAGGCTGCATCGATGCCGGTTTCAATCTTGGGCATGAAGTTGGTGATGGGACCTTCTTTGATGTCATTTTGCTCATTATGTTTAATCCAGAGATATCTTGTGGGAAAACCATTGTCAGTTAGGTCAAAACATTTATCACCAATTATTGTAGGATGCAACTGATATTATAATCAAGCTCTCTTAATGCAATCAGGGGTGGAAGAGACGTGATGTGATTAAAAAATGACACATCCAAACCTCATAAACATACAAACAACATGACAAAAAGAAGATAACATTCAGTATGCATTGAATGGTAAATGATAACGCTTTTACATGGTAAACCATCAGATCCTAAGATCAGTCTCCCATATGAGACTGAGTCATTTAGAGATACAAAAAGATGACGTTTGACTTTGTGCTTTTTCCGAAGAAGAAATATATCTTCTTTTGAATAAAAGTTGGGAATAAAAGAAAGACAAAGATCATGCCGAAAAATCAGTGTACCTTTCTCTGAAAAAGAAGGTGGCATCCCCAAGAGTAGACACTGCGTCAAAGGTCACGTCTGGATCACATCTGTTCTGCATGAGTCGAGGGACCAGCGATCCTGAGAGCCAGGGATTAGAGCTCCAGCCGTACCTCGAAAAGTAATTTGGACGACCTCTGACTGGACCTAACCCACATCAGCACACACTCAGGAGTCCAAAACTATACTTCATCAGCGTTAGCAAATGCATTATTCTAAAAAGATAGAAATTGTTTACTGTAAAGTGCGTTGATATTTGCTACATCTTCTGTGGATAATAGGTTGGCTGGACGGGAGGTTTTGTACGTCGGATACATCAGTGACTCTGGGTTTCTGGAGTGCTTCAGGCCCAAAGCATGGCCAAATTCATGTGCAGCTACAACGAACAGATCAAAGCCTGCAATAGCACAAAGAAAAGGCATCCATATAAATGATAAGGTCTACTGAATTCCTTCAGGATCGTTGTGGAGTGCCAGTGTGATTCAGCTCAGCACCTGTTTCTCCTGCTGTCCAGTGCTCATCGTCATCAAAGTGCGTGTCCCCTCCGACACCCAACCCTGGGCCGAAAGCATGAGCAAGTGTGCCTCTGGGTCCGTCAAATGGGTACAAGTCACCATGTACTTCATAATATAATCCAGGCCAAACATGAAATAGAAACCACAGAGAAAACTGTCTTCTTTCATGCCAAAAGAAAATCACAGGCCTCTGTTCACCTCGTCTAAACGAGTCTGTCGAGTTCAGCAGCCAGTGCATGATGACGCTGCCTTGGTTAGCAGTTAAATTACTACTGAAGCTCCTCATGTGTATCTATGGGATTGTGTTTTACATAATACATGATATATCACTGAAAAGTGTATTTTTCCATCTGTGAGCATGACCCCATCTGTTCAGTCTACTTCCAAATATCCTCTATCCCTGTCCCTGTGTCCCTGTGTGGAACAAAAAGACAAACCCACCATTGGTCACAAACTCCACCATGATGTCAGCGCTGCGGGTGTGAGACCTGACAAACGTCAGGCTGCTGGCTCTGGCCCAGACGCTGAAAGCTGACTCAACCAGAGAGTCCACAGTGTTGCGCGGCAAATCCCTGGTGTACCTGCCAATGCTGCAACGGCAGTGAGCAGCATTTCATGTTGTTGGTTAAAATAAAGATCAAGACACAGTATCCCCTAAATATGAATATTAATCTCATGAATCTGATAGCACAACATTATACCAACTTGTGCTACTTTTTGAAGACACTGTGTATGTACTATATGGTTATACAGCTTTCATTTTAAAAAACAATGACAATAGCTGCCATTCTTAATTTAATTATACCTTTGTTTTGCATCTGATCCAGCAGGCAAGGCTCAACAGAACTCGCAAAGAACTGGATAAGGACACTTCAGAAAGTGTTACATAAATTCAAGCACGTATGGTGAATTTGGCACTTTAACAAGCCCACAATAACTCTCAGAGGCAGGAGTCCCAAACCCAAAACTCTGTTAACTATAATATATTATGATTTGTGACAGTTGCTATGCAAAGGTTTTATTTCCTGCTGCCTCAAAATCTTTCCCACATATTGGCGGGGTTTGCATTTTTGCAAGTTCAGTCTAGGTCAGACATGTATCTGGACATATATCTTTCAGAATGTACTTCTCCACTTAGTAAAAACAAGTATAGCATCTTGATCATTAAGCATTGTTAAAGACCACATAGATACCTGTAGGTGATGACATTCTTGTTCCATCTTGTCCCCTGGATGTGGCTGTACTCCTCCACATCGGGAACGCCACATCGAGGGCTACTCATCATCGCCAGGGTGTCTGAGTCCAGCATACCTGTTGCATTGAGCCCAAAGAATATCTGCATGTCTTTCACCTTGGAGGTGAAGGAGGGTCCGCTCCGCTTCATGCGCCCCAGAGGCTCTTTTTGCAGGTTGTAGTACTGCTGAAGGTATTCCTGTGAGTAGATTCGAGATCCACATCAGATTTCGTGTTGCACTGAGGAGCCGGGTAAATGAGCTCCTGCACAACTCAATTAATGTCAGTGTAGATTGGTTGTATTCCCTTTGTGGATGGGCTCCTTGTTTGCAGCATGCATTGTAGCCAATTACACATTATTAACATAATTTGTAGCATCCGTCAAATTGTATTTATTCATAAGTTCTACATAACCACACTAATCTACACCCTTGGGTGATCAGATTTACAGCATCAGCTACAACTAAAATCTTTCACAACAATGAACTGAATAAAAACTTTCCAAGCAACATTGGTAATCAATTCCCATGCAGATTCCTTCCAACGAAAAACAAGAATACATTTCTGAAAGGAATGTAGGGAGAGAGGAAAATGAGGATGCTGAAAGAATCTGCTAAAGCATGTGATAATACAGCTACAAGGACTCAGAGGGCAGTGCAGTTACTTACCTCTGCCCCCCACCCACACAAAAACAAAAGAAATAAAAACATTATCTCAACATCCCACACACAGGCGAGAAACACTTTCAAACTGTCATATTTTTGGCATTGTACAAGAGATAAAGTCACATGCAGCCCACTCTCAAGACATCTATAACACAGCTATTGCAATTAAATGCACTTACAGTGGCCAGCTTCAAGTCAGCCTGTGGTTCTGTGGAAGGAGCGATCTCTCCCGCCGGCATTAATGTGGGCGCCGCAAAACACGGACCGGGCACAAGCAAGACCAAGACACAGCTAGAGAGCAGCATGACATGCATTTCACAGACTTAACACTACATGAATTGTAGTGGCCTAGTTTAAACACATGGAGATGGAAGTTCTGGTTAATGAGAAAGCCTTTTAAATGGTTATTGTGACTCATACCACTTGCAAATCTGAGGGAAGCCTCAGACAGTACTATGGAATTAGGGAGGGGTTTGCAGAGAGCCAAGGACGGCAAAAAGAGAAAAAGAATGACATGTTTGCTCCAATGACGATTGAAATGGATAATGTATTCAGGGTATGGTTTCAACTTCAACATCTTATTTAGGACTGACGTCAGTTGTTTCAATTATGATTAAAGTGATGTGAATAAGACAAAGACACGAGTGGAGTGTGGTAACTCAAAGATAATCCCAAACCAGTGGTGAAACTGCAACATGAGGCAACATACAGCATTACTGTGACTATGAGTGTGTTTGGCATAAACATGTGGACATTTCCACCATCAAAAACCAAGCAGCTCTGATACTGACTAAATCATTTCCTCAGCAGAGCTGTAGAGCTGTAGCTGTAGAGGAACCTCCAGACTGATGCAACACCATGAGCTGGTTGGCACTGCTCAGCCCCACGCATTCTGCAAGGGCTCCCGAAATAACACCATCAAATCTCATTCTTGTCTCGTTCTAGTAGCGAATGCATGTAAGACTTCTCAATGCGTTTGTTTAAAGGGAGCTGAAATTGCAGGGGTGGATTTAAAGCCTTCGAAAAAGAAAATGGCCGCCAGCCAGGCCGCCGACACCGGCAAGGGTGGTGCCACGGTAGATCCAGGCTACAATTACGGTTGACTGGTCATTGTGGAGCTTTATGGGACCAACAGCATTCCTCTGCGGGGCAACATGAGCTAAGTTTCCCGAGTATGCCACACTCTTTTGCAGAAAGAATTTGTGTCGCTCTGGTTTTACCGTCTGAGTACAGACAAGGTAATAAGTCATTTTAAGCAGGAGTGATGACTGAGAGTATAGTTTGTAGCTGCACGGTTACAAGCAGGGAGAGACCGCTATGGTAATTAAACCAGTAGAAACATCTCTGTTTCGCCCCAAACATACACTTTCACTTTGACAAGGTGCCAGAGATGTTACATATCAGAACAAGTAGCTGGGTGAGCAATATTTGTCTTGGAGAGCATCTTTTTTTTTTGTCTGTAATGATAATGGGTTTTTCTACTTTATTCTCAAGACATCAAAGTACTAAAAATGACTAAAGGTGGGACTGCGAGTCAGAATTACATGACAAAGCTTTCAACAGATGAGTTTATTAATAATGCAAAGACCAATGAATGCAGATTTTTTAACAAAACTCAAACCAGTCAACATCAGTAATATATCCACTTCACTTCACGCCACGGTTCATTCAGGAAATGTCAACCCCGACTCCCGTCAAACCTGAAAATTCATTATTTCGTATTGCATCACGTTTCCCTGTCCCACAGAATCACACCAAGCTCTGAATATTCTCTAAAATGTTCTCACTTTTCTTCCCTGCTTCTGATTTTTAATGTGGTTTTTTAAAACGTATTACTCTTGTGTTTATATTGCAAACATACAAATGCAGTTTTGTTTTAAAATGCCATATCCACTATGGGAAATAGACACTCCAACAAACAATTGACAAGACTGAAACAAATGACGGTACCTTTAAAGCCACTATGTGTAGAATTTGAAAATATCTGACTTTGGCTCCCCCTACTGGTATTATCATGAAAGTCACTGTGGCGGACTGCAATGCACAGTGCAACCTCCCTACACATCCACACTGAGATGAATGGGTGAAAGGAATACTTAGACTGCACTCATTTTAAGTGGGACTGTCTCATTTATGTACATCAAAATCTTATGGAAATAAATTGAAAGAATCTAATCACGTACATCTTCTATTCACAGTGGCTTTAAAAACTGTTTCTAATCCTACAGATTATATTTTGGATGCAGCAATACACTTTCACAGCAGTAACATAACCACACACTCAGTGATGACTACATGATGATGTCTGGTTCCTCTAAGAGCTTTTACAATCTGTAGCCGGAGGCCAAGTGAGAGCCAGGAAGGGCATGTAGACTTGTATGTGTGCTTAAACTTTATTACACAATCTGAGCCGAACTAAATGTGCTCACCATCAGTACAAAATGGTCCAAAAGCAACACATGAGACCTGATAGCAAATCAGGAAAACATATAAAATGTGTTTTTATGCGCTCTTTTGATGATGCAGCAAATCTGACATGAAATATATATATATTGTGCTCTATTTATTTAAATTTAACATGAGCATGTTAAGAGACTTGCAGGGGACCAGAGCCATGAGTTTGTGTGTTCCTACTCCAAAACAGTCTCCTGGTAGAGTCTCTGCTGCCCTCCTGTGGTATCTCTTCGCTAAATGCGGCTGAGTGGGCCTGACTTTACACCACAGCAGTCACTGTGGTTTGAAACACATTGAATTCAGTAGAATACTGTATCATTTTTTATGTTTCTGGCATTCCTGTAATCTAAATCCTCCCTTTACTGTAAGCTGTAGCTGATTCATATTGTGACTCACTATGTCCATAGTCATTATATTACATTACATTTATTTGACGCTTTTGTACAAAAAGACTTACAATAAGTCTTTTCATACTTTTACTAGCCATAATGCTGTCATGGCTGTGTAATCATGTAATAGATTCAAGTGATGAGCTCTCTATAGTAAACATAAATCATTTTTCCTCAGTCTGTTGCCAGTGTGTCCCCCAGTGTGTTGATACAGTATGTCAAGCTGTGTTTTATGGCTTAAAAGGTCCATGCTTATTCTGCCTCAGTCTTCAAGTTTACATTCCAAGTTAATGGTTAACATGTCAGCAAACAAATTCAGTTGCTTATGCATTCAGGAGAAACACAGACATTGTGTTACAAAGGAAACCGTCTTTACATTTACTGACCAAACTTCCTGACCACAAAACAGTTGAATGCAAAAAAGTTGTTCGTGTTGCCTTCCAAACTTGGAGAAAACTATGGTGCAAAATAACTTCTTTGCATGCTCCTGGCTTTTTGTTTTGTTTTTATGCAAGGGCAGGAGGTAGTACTACTTACATACATACATATCCTTGAAGTGCTTCTCCTGCAGGGCTTTTATTGTGAAGCTTGTCTGGTGCAGCTACAGGCACATAACAAACTTTCAGTTAGTTACCAAATCAAAAAACAGATTAAAATGATGATTTGCACATTTATGGTGATTTGTTAATAACTTTACGTTAATAACTGATCTACATGATGAAACCAGCATCCAAGTAAGGATGCGTCCTTCAAGGTTCAAGGTTTCTTTATTAGTACCCAAGGGTAAATTTGTTGTGCAGACAGGAGTTTCAGCAATCCAAAGTATAGGCAAGATATTACAGTAGCACAATCCTTGTTTATCATAGTAGGTCTGCCCATTGGAGCACGTCCTGCATCAGCTTTCCACTGACACAGCAGGGAAGTGGTTGATTTCATCACACCTCACGTCATCCCTGACATGATGAACTATGAGCATGTTGGCTAGTCCATCAAACCAATTCCAAGCACTGGAATTAACAATAACAAAACCTAAAAGGCTTTGGGTTGGATATCACCAAAGTGCTTATCTGTCCTGAAAAAGCACAAACAGGGTCGGGAAAGGAAATGAAGGCAACAAACCACCAAGTAACATAATCATTTGACCAAAGCCTGCGAATGACATGAGGTACCGTGGCAGCGACCACTTCCCTGTTGTGTCAGAGAAAGGTTGATGCAGGATGATGAGGGACCAGATGAGAAGATGAACTTTATATTTCAAGTAGCAACTCTCTTTTTATCCTCATCTCTCACAATTCTCTGTTGCCAATGTGCAAAGAGCAGCTCAAAGTCTCCACCTCTGTATTTCTCTCTTTACATGGCTCATTACAGCTGATGTAAACACATGACATGAGAGAAAGTTGCTGTAACATCTGCAAATAAAGGCAGAAGCACGTCATTTTCTACAATCATCTAGCATATCTAATGTAAAACCAGCTGTTTGCAGCGAACACAGCATTGGATATTTTGGACATGAGCTAGCAATACACAACCAAAAATGGTATGATATTCAACAGCAGATATTTGAACACATCCGTCCAGGTGCAAGCACGCAATATGATGCACGCTGAAAAAGCTGAGGTTGATAACGTAAAAAAAGCCGAGCCTTATAAGCTGAGTCTGAAATGTCCAAAAACACTCAGTATAGAGAGGATAAGCAACATGGGTTTTCCTCTGGCCCCACCATCTGGCAATAATTAAACTTTTTTTTTGCCCCGCTAGTGGTAACAATTCCATTTTCCATCCAACATCCGTCAGTTTTTGTTTCTGCTGTGAAACTCAGTACTGTCTTTGAAGGCAACCGGTGGGTCACAGCAATGTTTCCATACATTTTGTGTGTGTGTGTGTGTGTGTTTGTTGGAGACCATTTTAAAAATAACAGCAAAAATCCCCCTCACTGCCAAACTTCCCCTGGCATGAGTCAGGAGCCCTCTGTTAACCACCGTCTGACCAATGATGCTGTTACTCCAAAACTATTTGTCTCCACAGGAGATGCTGAAGTGTTTAGACACAATGTTTGTTACACATTACACATGATATCACTAAGGGGATGCAGATGAACATGGCCTTTCCTGTGATGTCTGTATAGTAATTCTAAATAAAATGCACGATTTACCATAATTATCATATTCTTTATTTTTCTGTTTGTAATCTGCACTTCTTAATGCAGCGTGTGAGGTTTGGTTTCCTCTGGCAGCGCTACAGCTTGATGCCCATCTGAACTGCAAACACTTGACATACAGTCTCGTATTTAGCAAAACATTGTCATTACAAGACATTTTCCAAAAGTATGCTGATAATGACTGGAACTGTGACACAGTCAAATCATTGTTTGACATTTCCTCATTGTTGCCAGTGCAGCAATTTAAGTTGAATGGAATTCTTTGAATACTTAACTCTAAAAGAATAGTGCTTTCTGCATCCAAATAGGAATTGAACACATGGTAAACAATGCCATTATGTGAATGATTTTATTTAGGTGGTATTTCAAAATGTACAAATCTTTTGGGAGGCTTTTTTCCATGTGTAGATGTTAATTCCATTGTTGTGGCAGGAGCAAATAATGATATACCTTTGTTGTCTCACACAAACACTGATGTAGTAGAAGCAGTAATAGGCAGCATGTCTTTACCTGCCTTGACTCCAGGGACCTACAGGGACCTGTACAGTTCTATTTTTCCATTATGATTTCCATATTGTCTTTTATCTGCTGCCTAACTGTCTGCAGTAATAAGCGATGATTCAGAATGGATTCATTGCGGTCAACAGGGTTGTTCTGCTGTAAACAAAAATCTTGCAGATTACAATTTCTCATAAGGGAGAACACCAGGATCATTTACGTATTTAATTTGTCATTTATGCTCTGTTGTATCCTGGTAAACCTGAATCACATACAGTGTAAAAGGCAACATAGGAAAACACCTAAATTAGGAAAAGCTGATTTTATTACCAGATCAAACCCAAGCAGAACATTTGTTTGCATCGAAGCAGCTCATTGTTTGTCAGTGTGAGAGAGCTCACATTATGTCGAATACATGGGACATGTAAATCACATGTTTTATATTTTGTCGTCTCTCGGCACCTCTTTCTTTATTTTGACGTGTGTTTGTTAGTCATGAATCCTAAAACGTCTTCACCTAAAATAACAAGACACGGAATGACTATCATGGGACCAGCAGCAGCATGAAAGAATTCCCAAAAGTCCCTATTTGTAATGTAGACCCTAGGGCAATTCGTTGGGTTTTTTTCTTGCCTCATCCCTGACAAAACTGACATGTTATTCTTGTTTAAAGAAGATAGAAAAGCGCATCATTTTGCCTCACAGACATTTTTTATGAATCTATTGGCAAACTCCTTAACTCATGACAATTTGAGAAATGGGTTCAAAGGAGTACACTCAGACCACAGTTTACTGATACAAGCACATTCTCAACAGGCAAAGGAGGAAGTGGCTAGGTGCTTTTACATGAATCACTGGTACCCTTTGAAAAAAACTGGACTCAAAACAGCATAAATACCCTGCAGAGCTTTTTGACCCCAATGACTGGTTAGGACAACACAGACAACAACAATGATAGCTTTGCTGCTGCTGGCGCTGGTCCCTCACTCCTTTGCTCTGCCTCTGCCGTCTAAGGACAAGGACAACTGGCTTTTAGCAGAGGTAAGATGATGATTTAGTCTTGTAAGCTGGCTGCAAGTGGCTTTTGTTGTCACAATCAAAGTCAGAATGGAGAATTCCACGCTTATGTTTTCATACCATTCAGCTTTTGTTCTCTTTCATTCAACAGAAGTACCTCCGTCGGTTCTATGACCTTCCAACTGGTCTCCAAAGTAGGCAGAGGTCATCGGTTGTCTTCGAGACCAAGGTCAAGGAGATGCAGAGATTCTTCAAGCTCAAGGTGACCAGATCTGGAAAGTAGTTATTCTAAATAGGAATTGCTGTTTTTGTGAATATTTTTGAATTTGATATCTTAGTTTGACTTTTTATTCATAGTTGAACGAGAGATGAGAATAATGAGACAGTCTGTGGAACTTTAACATATTATTGGTGGTGCACTTAAGATCTTATAGTGTGATATTAGTGTTTTTTGTGGGAAAGAAGCTAAATTGGGGTGAGTTGAGTTACCTTTATTGCAACCTTTGTTAGGAAGCTCAAAGTGCAGGACAGACAGGACAACATTCAACACTACATACACATAATAAAACCTAAAAAACTTAATATACTTTAAAAAGCCCAAGGTTTACAATTTAAAGTTAAAGTTAGCAAGCGCTAAAAGTTGTGCGGGAAGTGTATGTTTAATAATCTATGGCTTTTGAACGACAAATATAATACATGGCTCAAGAGAGAGGCAAAATTATGGGGCTTTTTTCCTATCTTTAATTAAGTGCGTGGACTTTCAATTTGAGAGCATGATTTGTTGATTTCATGTTCAGATTGTGTAATACTCTCCCTTAAAACCCTGCTCTCGCACTCAAATAGCCCCTGCTGGTGCTTGGATTTGCTCTGCTTCTGCTCAAACTGGGTACTTGCACTTGATATATTGTTGCTTCCGCATATGATCACTATATAGACCTACCTATTTTAAACTACTTAAATAAAGATGTGGAAATAGGGACCCTGTGTGTAACATATTTTCTTCCCACCTCTTCCGCCCCTGAAGGTGACAGGGAATCTGGATGACAACACTTTGGAGATGATGAAGCAGGCCAGATGTGGCGTCCCAGACATTGGGGAGTACAACCACTTCCCTCGACACCTCAAATGGTCAAATAACGACGTCACATTCAGGTATGCATTAAAATGAATATAATGTAAATAGTGGAGTTGAACTACACCAGTGTCATTTATTCACTCATTTTCCTTGTCTTTTACCGCCTGATGTTTCAGGATATTGAATTATACACCAGATCTGAAGAAGTCTGATGTAGACAGAGCCATCCGCAATGCGCTGAACGTTTGGTCTGATGTCACCCCTCTGACCTTTAAGAAGCTGCACGAGGGCAACGCTGACATTATGATTAGTTTTGGATCAAAAGGTACAATAAGCGTTAATTCGGATGTGCTGTATATATCCTCTGAATACAAATGCAAAAACACATGATGTTGGTTTTCCTACAATGCAGCTGCTTGCCTCAAAAGAACAGACATTATAATAGTGCACATTCTGCTCAACATATTTTAAAATTGTCTGTCCTTTGTTCTGTAGAGCATGGAGACTATAACCCCTTTGACGGGCCTAACGGATTGCTGGCTCATGCCTACCCACCCGGCCAAGGCATCGGAGGAGACACTCACTTTGATGAAGATGAACACTGGACCAGAGATTCATCAGGTAATAATTTCAGTTATGCACAAATGTTCAGCATAAGTCACTAATCTGTATCCTAATGACTTATAATACACTGATAAACAAGAGAAGCCTACCTGAACAATATTTTGACTGAGCATCTTTTCTCTACAGCTTACAACCTGTTTATAGTGGCTGCCCATGAGTTGGGCCACGCCCTCGGTATGTCCCATTCCTCAGACCCGGGCGCCCTGATGTTCCCCGTCTACTCGTACACTACAGGCTACCCGCTGTCTGAAGACGACATTGAAGGCATTCAAGCTCTCTACGGTGGGAAAATACATGATCTGCTGAAATTGATTACAAACTTAAAGTCATAATTGATACCATGCTTTTTATAGCGTACGATCTGGTCTTATTTTGACTTGGAAATATTATGCGAACAGTGCATTAATGCCAGATGTTCAAACAGGCCCAAACCCGAACCCAAGGAAAGTGAAGCCAAGGCCTGACGCACCAAACAAATGTGACCCCATGTTAAGTTTTGATGCAGTCACAGAGCTCAGAGGGGAAACCATCATCTTCAAAGACAGGTACAGTAAGATCCAAAAAATAACTCTGTAAATTCATCACGTATTCTATTGAGATATGCATATTGTAGATCAGTTTATTCTGCTGTATTTCGATAACATGCCGCACTTTGTTGCAGATTCTACTGGCGTCTCCATCCTCAGATGCCGGAGCCTGAGCAGACACTGATCAAGTCCACGTGGCCCTCCCTCCCCAATAAGGTGGACGCAGCATACGAGAACTCAGAGAAGGATCTAGTCATCATATTTAGTGGTGGGTTATACATACTTATTGATAAAGTTATATTTTTTCATTATTTCTTAGATACTAGATACAGTATGTATAGACCAAAACTCTGCTCTGTGTTTCAACAGGGATCCGAATGTGGGCTTTGAATGGATATGACCTCGTGGACGGTTACCCAAAGTACATACACAAACTTGGACTTCCCAAGAAAATAAGGAAAATAGATGCGGCTGTGCACATCGGTGACACCGGGAAAACTCTACTTTTCACTGATGAGGACTATTGGAGGTATGTGCTGATGAGTATTACATTTCTCAGTTCTAATAAAGTTTTAAAGTCTTTAAATCTGCACAGAACAATATTGTTTGGGATCCAGAGTGAGTGAGTGAGTCACAGTTTTGCTTTTATTTGTCACCCACAGCTATGACGAAGCAACAGGCAGCATGGACAGTGGCTACCCACGATCCATCGAGGAAGATTTCCCTGGGATGGATGATGAGGTCGACGCTGCGTCTTATCACTACGGTATTATGAAGCCTGAAATATCACATTTTCAGTATAGTTAAAGTATAGAATAGTAGGATTTCTTTCCCAGCACAACTACTACACTGCTTTCCCTAACCATTATCCCATTTTCTTTTAGGATACTTGAATTTCTTCCATGAACACATGCAGTACGAGTACAGTTACACCTCAAGAAAGGTCATTCGCATCCTGAGGACCAACTCCATTCTCAACTGCTGATGAGGTGGTCCGCCACTGTCAGCAATGGCTTCAAAATATATAATATGTGGCTGCACACAACACGCAATAAACAGAATATACACAAACATACATGGTAAAAATGAGACATGGTAAGATGCAGCTCATTGACGGAGCACAGAAATGGAGACATGCAGGGAAGAGTTGACCTGTTACAGTTGAACAGGTTTTTGTTAAGTTAAGAAAAAAGAAAAGTTTATTTTTACTAGTGCTGGACACCTGTAGGTCATATCATTTGTCAGACACAGAATGCTGGAAAATTCCTCGGAAATGTATTTCCTTAGATTATTGCTATTTTACATTTCTGTATTTGTACTGCAAGTTTCACTATGGACAGCAAGATGCTTAGCAGGTTAAGTTTCTTGTCAGTAACAGATGGTTTGGTTTTGTGAGCTCATTATTTGACTATTTGTTTCACTAGCTTTAAAATTTCAACAGAGAGCTTTATCGCAGTTTAATATATTCTGTATTGATCCTCAGATTTTTGTAAGTTTTGTGAAATATAATAAAAGCAGAGAAATTAGTCAGACTAATGATGTTGGTGTTGAACATTGCATTTTAAGTATTATCCACTGCAGACCTTACTCTGCACAAATAGAATATTTTTGCATATTGAGTATGCCAAAGATGAGGTTCAACCCTTGACATGGGACTGGGTCTGAAAGATTCACTTCCTCAAACCAGGTCTCTTGACATACTGCTTTTACCAAATGTAATTTTAGCACTGACATATATTTGACATATGTGAATTGTCCTGTCAGTACGTCAAGCACTTTTTTTGCCAAATGATTTATTAAATAAAATGTAAGTAAACTAAGGCAATCAGTGTGGTCTTTGATCTGGACAATGCTCCTCACAACATCTTTTGCACTAACATGTTTTAACTCAAACTTCTTTTTACTTTGTCATGACTTATTTGTATGTGTGGGAAGTCAGGCGTGCCAAATAATCTTAAAGCAGCTGCCAATCAACGACTGCACTGTGTAATACGCTTCAGTCAGACTGAAGACTTCCCCTGTTCCTGTTCACCTTGCAGTTATTGGCTTAGAATGGTGTGAAAAATATATGATATTATAGAGCAGTGTTGTACTGATACGGCTGAGAATTTGAGGTATGATTATTTATTAATTGCGTCAATATTCAACAAGCACCTCACAGTTTTGTTCATAGCGTTGCAAAAATGATTCACTAAATCAACTCAGTGAGACACTGGATGTACAGTAGTATTAGTATGGCGCTTGTGTAAACTCTGGGTCATGTACCTACCTTTTCCACTAGAGAGCACTCCTATCCACAGTTTGGGTGCGTACAGGTCCTCTTTTCACCAGAGTCCTGACAGTTCTAGGACAGGTTAAGTGAGATATAGAAAAATTAAGTAATACACAAGATATACACCACCAAGTGTCTCCATCCATTCCTGAGTTTGGAAAAAAAAAATAAAATCTGTGTATGCTTCATTAGCACAACAAATGTTGGGGAGAATCTTTGGCTCTGAACATACCACAAACAGACTCAGCACTAATCATATTAATAAAGGACCATTACACACAGTATCTCCATCCTCCAGCATGCTGTAACAACCTAAAGCCAATTATGTGGAGAGAAAGTTTGGGAATTTGCTTTGAGATGTTTTATGAAAATTAAGAATTTGTGTATTGTGAGCAGTCCAGTCTTGAAGGGTCAGTAAAGTATCTCTGACTAAAGTTTAGGAAACAGTGTAGCTCGAGCCAAGCAGCATAATCCACAGGCCCAATCATGTGGATGTAATTACAGTGCAGTGAAGCAGCAGGCTGCGTCACCGGTTCGCAAATCCTGTGTATTCATCACTGATGTTGGCTTTGAAAGTCAAAGCTGCAGTTTATAAAAAACACAGATGGTTTCTCTGAAAGTAATGTGCCTTTTACATTAGCCTTTTTAAAAAAAATAAAAATAAATTAAGACTACCATGTCATTCGTGACATGTCAGAAATGATGCTGCCCTTTAGCTTGCCACTTAAGAGTTCGTGTGTTTTGAATAGAAATTGTAATGTTGCAGCACGCGATGCAAAACAAAGGCAGAGACAACATGGCAAAGGAAACATTTAAACACGAGCGCTCATTGTGTTTGGCAAACAGCACAGGTGGAGGGAGGCTCAGTAACCACTGATACTGTTACAGCTGTTACAGACTCCAGGCCTGTGCTGAAAATGGTTTCAAAACCCCTCTTTTTCCTGTAACTTTACCTTGACACGTATAATGTTTAGAGATGCATGTTTTTGGCCTGAGAGAAAGTAGATCCAATCCAGTTTTGCAAAGACAGTCGACACCCTCACAGTAAAATACAGAGTGTAACATTTAAACGTTCTCTAATAAATGTTTATTTCAGAGGAGGATTACTTTGTCTCCTATACTTGGATGTGTTTTCACTCCTCTGGGAAAGTGAACAAGACAGCCTCTTGTAGCAAAATATTTATAACTGACGTGCTTTCGCTCCTTGGTGGTTTGCAGAAACTTTTGGTACTGATGTGACTTTTGGCTTCTGTAGAGCAGTGCAACAGAGAAACATCCAAAATGAACTCACTTTTTAGAGGTCATGGAAGTTTCTCTTTTTTTATCTCATTCCAGTCGGGCACCTCTTCCTGTTCCTGCCCCAGTCAAAAGCCATTATCCAACTCATTCAAAATGCAGCATTGAGGACTTGAACTGGAGCCAAATGAAAAGATCATAAACCTTGAATTCTAATGTCTCTCCATTGGTTACAAGTTAGGTAATGAAGTGAGGCTGGGTTTACTGATGTTTCAAGTACAGCCAGGTCAATGTTTAGCTACATTATAGAGCATTCACCACCCTGTGAGCACGAGGTTTAGATCCTGCAGCCAAGACTCAAGACAAGGTGGGTGTGGTTCGGCCATCGGTGCGTCTAAGCTGGAATGAGCTCCCTGAAGGTAGAAAATTAACCAAAATGCTCTCATCCACCTCTTATTTTGAGATGATTTTTATTTGCCCTTGTTTAAACACTACAGCACTTTGGAGTTAATAGAAATGCAGAACATGCATCAGACTGTTGAATGAGGTCAATGAAAAATGGCAATGGAAGTAAAAAAAAAAAAAAGAAAGAAAAAGGTGGTATCCTTTGGGAAAACCTTTACACAGTCCAGCCCTGCAGCTCCTGATGGAAACCAGATGGAGGAGAATGACAGAGAGGGCAGCAGGCTCAGGATGTATCCCTTTTCCTCTGGGAAACTCCCTCCTCAAACCACCAATACGAAACGGGTGATGCAAGACTCCTGCTGCTGCTACAATGAACTGATTATTCTGTGAGTGTGAGCCAAGCGGCGTGGTTTGGGGGACTCATGAAATGTCACTCATAAAGAAATCTTTTATTAGAACAACTTTTGATTTCTATCTTTCAAAAGCTGTGAACTGCACATTCAAGTGGTGGATAAGGCTGTTAATGTTCTCGTTACACTTGAGGTTCCCCGACATACTCCACATTTAGCACCGTGCCTGTCAGAGTGCAGGTCAACTAGGGGCAACGTCCTCAGGACAGGTAGAGTCTTGCTGATGAATGTGGCTTTTATAGTGTGCTTAAGCTCCAATGACATGGAAATTTCTGTTATGCTGGTTTTGCATATTACCAAACCACTACCTTTGTATAATATATGTATATAAGTAACTGTATATATTGTTTTTATTTTTATTCCATTCTGATTTGGTATATTTACATACATATACATGGTAGATGGACCTTGAACCTCAGTGTTGATAGTGGCAAATATTATCCCTCTGTGTGCATCTGTCCAGTTTAAGTCCCACTACTGTTTATTTTCTGTTGCCTTCTGTGCACTGTTGGCCTTCTCATCTTGCCTGCCTGTTGTCATTCTTCCTTTTCCCTGAATAGAAAAGAAAAAATCTGAAGTCATAGTGTTTATAAAGCAGCCAGCAGTTGAAAGGCACAGTCTGTGTTTGTTCCTCCTACATAGAGGCTGGAATGTAGAAAAGTCAGACTGTGCTCTGTGTTGACCCATAAGTAGACCAAACATGACCCAGGGGCAGATACGGCTGTGTTGTAAAAGTGATCAATAAATTCAGTGAAAGGGTTCATCTCTTTGGGGAGACAGCAGACCTTGCAGCTTTTAGCTGCTGTAATGTTTTTTAAAAAGCGGCAACTTAAGGTGTTCACTGCACAAGATTAAAACCAATATGGGTATTTTGTGAAGAACACTGGCATCCCTAAATTTTATTAAACATGAATAATATAATGTATTTGAAGTTTTTTTCCCCCTAAAACTTAATATACTAACGTTTGGAATAGAACTAGTTGATCAACAGACCCCACAGTTAAAAGCAAAATCTTTTGCACATCCTAAAGGTTCAAGCCAGACTTCTGGTGTCAAAGATTTTCAGATAGAAGTACTCGTTCATTCAAAAACACTGTATATAGTATATCAGCTTTTTATTGCAACTGGAATGCTTAAATAATTTTAAGCATTATAATAATACTTTTCAATAATTCAGTATAGCCCACAGGGTGTACTACCATTTTGTGTGAATATGCTTCTTTTTTTTACTCTGTGTAAGAAAGCACAGTGTAAGCTGAACTGGAAATAAGGCAGTTGTCAGTTAGAGTAACACGATCCAGGATTTGTTTCTTGACAAGCAAAGTCATGATTTTCTCACACATACCTCATGTCACACGCTGTAGATACAAAACAGATAACTTGAAACAGTTTCAAGACCTCCTATAAGGACCAAGGTGTAGTTAGTGTCATACATGGTGGTACAACAACTGTGCTATATGAAGGGAAATAATGCAACATAAACCTGTTCCATGAACTACCGACATGTGGACAGGATGTATAAAAAACTCCTCTCCCTGAGGAAGATTCACTTTTCGCATTTTGAGAAGATATGTAGCCAAAGTCAGCCACATAAAACTGCTTGATCTGTTAAATTCAACACAAGCTAGAAATGCATACATGAAAAATATCTGAACTTGACTTTGGCTCAAAAAGGAAGTGTCATTTTTAACAAGTTGGGATACTTTTGTAATGTGAATAAACCAGCAAACAGTTGCTCTTTCTCTACTTTTGTTAGGATCTATGGCATTTGTCTGGTATTAGATTATGTATTGGTTTGAATTCTGGTCTTATTTTGAAAGTCTTGTTCTAGGTCTCTGTATGTTCACGCCTTATGGTCAGCTCTGGGTTAGTATTTAAGTTTGATCATGGTTTGGTATTGATTTATGTTTTGATCTGGCATTTAAAGTCTGGCTTTATGTTCATGATAGTTTCATGTTTTCTTGTCTTGACTTTGTGATTATGATCTTTGTTTGGTCTTGGTTTTGTGTGGTTATGTTCCGGTCTTGTTTTGAAGGGTCTTGGTCTTTGTTTCCTGTGGGCTCTTGTTCCCTTGTCTCTACCCTTGATTATGTTCACCTGTGTTTCGTTACTCACCTGGTTCTGTTCCCCTCGTTAGTCTTCCTCTACTTATGCCTGTCTCTTCTCTTTGTGCTTTGTTGGGTCATTGTTTGACATTTCTTTGTTACTGCTGGTTTGTCTCTGTCCTCGTACCAAGAGAGTTGGATGTTTTTGTTATGTTTGTTAAGTTCCATGTTTCATGTACTTCGTTCCTGAATCTCCTGTTACTGGACTTAACCCACACTCCATGTTATTAGCCTTTTTGTTTGCTGATCTCCTGATCAATCCTTGTTTTGTGTTCTGGACGGATTCCTGTTGAACTACTTCTGTGCCTTGAGCTTTTGGAGTTTTGGTGTTCCTGTGTTTTTTGGACTTACCTGGTTTCATGCACCTGTCTACCAGTTCCCACCCATATTAAGATCAATAGACCTTGTTTAAACACTTCTACCTACGAGTATGTCTGCGTTTGGGTCCCACTCCTACAACCCCGTAACCCCTCACCCTAATAGATATCACCAAGCATCCATTATTCCTAACAACTTTACTGAAACATGACCTCAATTTCCAGTGAGGGAACAGATGTCTAACGTAGACTTGTGAACAGCTGATGGAACTGACTTAACTTCAGTGAAAGGACCTCTTTTTAAAAAATTGCAAGAATCAGCATAATAAAACTACTTCTATAAAGCTACTGTGCTAAGCTGCACTACTGACCAGAAATGGTTCCCAACCTTTCACAGCCCTTTCAAACAAAGCAGTGTTTACTTGCAACCCACTGTCTTCAAGTTGTGACAAAGAGAGAGAGAGAAAAAAACATTTTGTGTAGCAGAACAACTTCTTTTTTTTTTGTTAATGCTTTCGTAGGCTTTTAATCATCTTGCGACCCCTTGGGACGGTCCTGACCTCGACCCCTAGGTTGGGAACTATTTCGTTAAACTACAATGTGGCACCCAGTTTTTATATGGATGTCAGATTCAATCGTGCAAATGTTGAGGATCAAACAAACAAAAAAATGGTGTAAAACCTAAATAAATGTACTGCATTGTATTTAAGTCTTTAGGATTTACCAAATGTATAATAATGTCATGCAGTGGTACAAACTCCAACAGCTTTAGACAAACAAGCAAATCTTTGTGGCCAGTGACAAGTCGAGCTGATCTTTTGTTTGTCTGAAAAACAAAACCTCTGTGCTGAGCTGCAGCACGCTGACACAGTGCCTGGGTGTCTATTGTCACGGCAGCACGACCGGCCAGAGGGCATTCGGAGCATCAATATGTCAGCACCACTGTTCGCAAATGAAAACCTCAAATCTGCTCCTTTGGAAATACAAAAACAGGTTATTTTCAAGTTAATAAACAAACATGAACTTTTACATTTGAAACAAAAGCTTTGAAAACTGCCTTCTCGAAAACATTCTTGGGTTTCACAGCCTCCTGCGGGAATGAAAAGTAAAACCTTGCAGTGTTCGGAGCAGTATGGGCTCATTGTTGAAGCAAAGTGAATTAGCTGCTTGAATAGCTTGATCCTCCAGAGGATCTATCCGGGAAGGTCAAATTACATTTGTTTGATAGTTGTTCAAGCAAGAACGGAGCACTTAATAAAGACACCCTGGTTCTGCTTGCCTGAATTAATTATACATAGTTCAAAGCTTCCCTCTGCTTTGAAGTAATTACATCTCAGTGCCAGACCACTGCAGAGAGGCGAGTGATTACCTTTCGATTTCTTCACTCATGTCCCACACCACCATAATGCAAACAGCACGTCTAAATTGAGTTCTTTTCAAAAATACAATTTATTATGTTTAAAATCAACTTTCTGCTGTTCAGCGGTGTGTTTTGAAAAAAAAAAACACTAGTAAGAACAAGAAAAGCAGGTAGCTAGAGTCACTTTTTATTCAGTAAAAGCTGAGGCAAGAAATAAATCTTGTTCAAACTTGCATGAATGTGAACTGCTGTTTGTTTGGTAGCAATTGCACAACAAACGTGTGCACATGAGATCTACCTGCAAATATTGTTTCTTGCAGACATCAGCAGACTGAAAACACAGCTCACTCAGTCCAGGTCTCCATTGACCCGGTATCAACTTTAGCCACCTGAAAAAAGGCTTCTTGTTCGAATGATTACGGCCTCTCTTCCAGTGACTGACCACGGTTATTTAGAGAAGTCGCTATATTTGTGTGATGACATTACTTCAAACCGCAAAAACAAGATATCACGAGGAGGTAAAACACAAAGTTTCAACATTGTCAGTGTTCTATAAGCGTATTTGAACACGTCTGATTCTTAACTTTCATGGGAAATGAACTTCCTTTCACAGTTAGGCAACCATATTCCAATTAAATGTCACTGCATTTCTTGTGAGCTCAGCAAGGTTTGTGTCAACATTTCTGTTCTGATCTTTATTGATTCTATCTCTGAGAGAAACTTCTTCACCTCCACTGGCTGTAAACATTGTGCCCTTACAAACTGTGTTCCCTCGCGTGTTTTAGTAGTAGACGCATGTACAGAACAACCAGCTAGTCTATAATGTATCGTAGAGATTGCATGTCAACACATCTGTGCACGTCCCAGACCAGAAAGAGGGACATTGTTAGGAGCAAACTGAAATGTAAATAGACATGTGACCCAATCTTCATTCAGTGTAGCTTTCTGATTAAGTTCTTGTCCACTGAAATGTCACACGGGACATCCTTCAACACATTATTTCATTTCAAAGCATCACAATTAAAACTGGACTTGGAAGAGCTACAATAGTGGGAGCAAAGTGAAAAAAAAATCCCCCCACTTTTGTTCTACAACCTGATTTGTTGTGCTGTTGCATTCCCAGAATGTCTTTGCTATTTCAGTGTTGCAGTTTCTGATGAATGGTTGCCTCCTTAGGTCTCAACATGCCAGCGCTTCAGGAGATGGACAAAAAAGCACAAACATCTGGAAGTGTTTACTGCAATGGGGTCAATCCGCTGAGGGCTCTCAGGCAGCCTCTTACTCACTTAAAGATAATAGTCACATTCACTCTTACACATAAATAGACTTGTTTAAAGACCTACCAAAGATCCTTTATATCCTCAAGCACGTACAACTATGATGCAATCTGTGAAAAACCCCTTGGTTTAGTCAGCTTTAGTTTGCCGGATTCTGGGTGTCCTGGAGTTTATAAGATGTGACACAAAAAGGAGGACATAATGTGAATGTTTTCTCTGTCTCACAGGACAAACACGCATTGCCACACACAGGAGATCTGCAAGCTGCCATGACTGAAACCCAGCTCTCTCTCCCTCTCTGTCCTTTCTCTGCCCATATCCTTCCCAGTCACCTCCTTGGCAGGTTACCAGCCCAGTGAAGCATGGTATTCTGCCAAACCCTGGCACGTATGCCCACTTTAGTGTTTTTAAGCACCATTCACGACCACAAGTGTGTGTATGCGTCTGTGTTTCCAGACACTTTCAAGCAAATAAAGCAACAAAAAAAAAAAAGCACTCTAAACACATGTTAATGAGTTGTAAAAAGTGAAGAAACTGTTGTGAGGGTAAACCACTGGGATCTAAGCTTTCCTCGTGTCCTGTAGAGACACACCCTGCTATGAGTCAACAAATCACACACTGCACAGGGTCTCTAGCAAAATGTTAAATACAGTGTCGGCACTGACACGATCTTTCCCAGTTTGTGGTTTTGATTTTAATGTGTGTTTATGCTCCATCACTGACACACCTAACAATTGTTGCCATTTTTATGTCATACAGAAAACGAGAAAGCAGTCATTCAAATCACAACTTTGAGAATATTCAATTTAATACACAAATGATTGACAAGCTCTATACAATATAGTTACATACATACAAATATAAACTTCTACACCAAGACTGGGCTCATCCGACTTTTATTTAATCAACTGAAAGGATTTCCTTTAAAACCAAAACACTTAAGGCCCCAAGCCTTTAGAGATTGCTGACATTCAAAAATATGCAAAATATGCAGTCTTGAGGCTGATCGCCTTCTTAGTTCCACAGAAATACCACAGGAATGCCAAGGTAAGGTTACACATGACAGCACAGTGCAGCTTGGTGTTTAAACATCGACAGATACAGGCGTCGCTTCATTAGCAAATATGTGAAAGATACTTCATTGGTAAAATTTGTTTTGAAACAGCTGCCTTGCTCAACTGATTTGACAGTAGGTCAAAATAAACTCCCAGTCAACATGGTCACGGCTTGTTTACTCCTGTTGTGTAATGTAATGTGTAACAAAACACAGATCAGTGAGCACCATGCCAACGGCTGCATGCACCTAATTTGCCATGGCTGTACACACCAAACTTAGTGTCATTATGAAGGAATACTGTCCAAACACAATAGAGTGTCAGATTTGGGCTACTATTCATAGAAACAAATTCAAGTAATGAAATGGTCATTTTGAGGGTGTAACAACAAAAGGTTTAGTTTAGTTACAGTGTGTGTAACAAGACTTTACTGTAAGCTTCCCAACCAGACCGTGCTTAATAAAAGAATTCTGGTTCTTGGATTGTACAGTTTGTACATTTTTGGGAAATACACAGATTAGCTTTCTTGCTAAGGTTGATACCACTCTCTTGATTGTTTGGTAAATATTAAGCTACAACCAGCAGCCGGTTAGCCTAGTTTTAGCATTAAGACTGGAAACAGGTGGAAACGGATAGCCTGGCTATGTCTGAAGATTAAGAGGTTATATCTCATTTCTTGAAGTGTAAAAACAACAGGTTGTGGTTGTATGGGGACAATGACCAGATTCCAGGAAGTCACTGCACGGCCAAGAACTAGTCCCCCATACAACCACAACCACTGTTTTTACATTTTGGTTTTTGTACGGATTGAACAAACCAGATATAACATGTTAATTAGTGAGCTTTAGAGGTTCTTTGGACAGAGGCTGGCTAGCTGTTTCCCCGTTTCCAGTCTTTGTGCTAAGCTAAGCTAACCTGCTGGCTGTAGCTTCATATTGAATGAACAGATAAGAGATATGGTATCAATCTTCTTATCTAACTCTCGGCTAGAAAGCGAATAAGTGCATTTCCCAAAATGTCAAACTATCCCTTTAATAATTTCAACAAAGCATCACATTCAAAGTCAAATAAAAAATCTTAGTGGTCAACAGTTGTAAAATATTCTTCAGTGTGGATATTATGAGCAATGCATAGAAGGTTTAGTTTTACACCAGATGACATTTTGGCCATGTGTAAACGCATCACTAAAAAAAAATACCGCAACTGGAACAAGTGCAAATAACTCTTAATATGGTCCCACTTTAAATGAAATACATAACATAAAAATCTTATTTAAAGTTTTGGATTGATGAAATGTTCTCTACCAGTTTAGCCTACGTTACAAGATGAAAATGAAATTGTTCTGTGCTATATAAAATGCTGTACATGTTGCCATTGTGTTTCAAAATTGCTATTGATTGATCAGCATTAATGATATTTGTGTCAAGAGTTCATGAAGGCTACATTAAACCTTTAAGACATATTCCAAAGCTTCACCTTGGAACAGAGGTAATTGAGTGAGAGTAACACGAAAAAAGTATTTTGCATATCAAAGCAGATAAGGCACAGCTCTGGCATCAGGATTGTAAGAGCCGGGGATATATTCTGTCAGAACTAGGTCGTACAACGTGTTGTCCAACCACGGCGGAAAATGTGTTTATAGTTGTTCCGTAAAGCTACACTCAAAGGCAGAGTGAAAAGCAGGCTGTCATAGAGGGGGGGAAGACACGATATCTTTTAAAAGTGGGTGTTGCACTCAAAAGTTACAGATATAGTTGTGTCAAGAATGAAAAAACGGCGTGAAGTGGGTGTGAATGTCGGATCGTCAGTTTCGGAAAGTTACAAAAATGGTCGGACACAACCCCCACCCCCCAATCTGATGTCGGAAAGGTGTGTGGGGGGAGGGGGTTTCCAACACTATTCAACCATCCGACAAGCACTTCTGACGGAATATACTCGGAGTGGTCCGTTTCCACAGGCAGTCTCACAACACGATGCCCTCCACATTACAGTTTAGCACCTTGCTGTGTTGGACCTGACCCAGCTGCCGGTGGAATTGTCCCTGTTTCTGGGTCCTCCAGCAGTGGATGCTTTGTCCCAGTGTAATACTCTTAATACTGGGCAGATGGGTCAGCATGTTATTTGGCAAGGACGCCACACCAGAGCCAGACAAATTCAGCTCTTGCAGGGAGTCTAGTCCGCTAAAAACCACAGGGCTCAGAGTCTTGAGTTTGGGGTTGTTTGAGAGATCCAGAACTTGCAAGCTCTGCAGGCCCTTGAAGCTGTACGACTCGACTTCCTGAAGCTCATGGAGGCCACTGATGGACAAATAAACCAGATCTTTCAGCTGAGCAAAAGCCCCCTCCTTGATGCAGGTGATGGGGTTACCATCCAGATTAAGGTACCTCAGCGGGAGACCTGCCAGCCTCGGTACGCTCAGCAGCCGGTTTACTGACAGATTTAAGCTTTGAATGTGTAATACTCGTCCATGCAAAGTTGTGGAGACTGACACAAGCTGGTTATGAGACAGATCCACGCTGAGAGGTTCACCATTAACTTTAGTAATGAACACAACCATATCGAACTCTTGGAAACTGTTGTGGCTGAGGTCAACTTCAGCCAGAGGGAGGCCAGAGAAACAGCTCGAGGAGAGGCTCTCCAGGTAGTTGTGACTCAGATCCAGAGTCTCCAGGTAACGCAGCTTGGACAAGGCATTGGGGCTTAACTGAAAATGTGAAGGCAAGGAAGAGGTCAGAACAAACAGAAAAATACATGTTAAGAGATTTGATATCTCTTGGTATGTGTCAAATATACTGTATGTTTAAAAAAGCATTTTTGAGTATTTATGTATAAAACGCACTTAACTGTTAGCTTATAGTCGTTAGCAGAGTAATATCTTGGGTCTGAGGGGTGTGTATTTGAATATCAGTTAGCAAAATAAAACCTTTGTTTACATTTACAAAAGAGCGTAGTTATGGTCTAATTTATTAATTTTTCATGACTGACCATTGAAATGATTATCTTTAAAATACTAAAACGTAGCACAAGTAGACACGACTCCTACACCTGTAATAAGTGATTTTTTTCTTCTTTAGGGCAACGGGAAAAAAATAAAGTCGATATGGCAAACTTGTTAGCCAACAGTTTCCTGTATACCCATGCAGCAGTTAAGGAACAACATAACATTCATTTGGAGTCACGCTTCTGGACACCCAACTAATGTAAGGCCAATATTCACGCTCCTTTAGCTCTGTTTTTGGTCGCCACCAACTCCTGACAAACATATCTGGCTCTTTGGCTGCTAAGTCCTCCACTATGGAGCTGCTAGCTTTGTCTATCTGCCACTTGGTGATGGGGAGTTCTTCTGAGTGGGGTTTTACAGCTTTGTTTTGCTGAAAACAGCTGCTTGCTACTGCTGACACTGTAGATGAGAGCGGTGAGAGTGAACCAAAACAATACGCTCAGTAAAGTTAACTAACATTGGCTAACATTACCGTGTCCAAATATGTAACAGTATAGCAGTTTTTATTTGTATGAGTAAGAAGGCGTTACTTAGCCTCATTTTAGACCAAAAGGTCTATACTTGAGTTCCTTCAACCACTGACCTTTGTTATATGGTTGCTGCTTAGGTCCAAGCTAACGAGGGTGGTGTAGCCTGGACCAGCTAACATGGTGTCACTGAGCGGGCCCATGGCGTTGGAGGACAGGTCTAGGTGGGCAGTGTCCAGTGGGATGGGGATGGGCATGGTGGTGCTGGGCCCCAACCCTCGGCAGTCCACCCTGGTCAGGCTGAAGCTGTCGAACAGGCCAAAGCTTTCCACCTCGCAGCGGCAGCCAGGGTGGCAGTTGTTGACGGCGCTGGACTGGACAGAGGCCAGCAGCGACAGGCCAAGCCACAGGAGGAGTGCCATTATGCTCTGGAGAGAGAACAAATTCATTATTTACATTTGAAACATTTTTAACATGCCACTCCCATTGAGGTTAGAAACATTTTCTCTAATCAAGGTCAAGGTTTCTTTATTAGTACCCAAGGGTAAATGTGTTGTGCAGACATGAGTTACAGTAATCCAAAGTAGTAATGTATAATCATGCAGTAATGAAAATTATCCTTAATTGTGTTCAATGTTGTACAATCACCGTCTGAGAAAAAAGCAGTACACCCTGTCCAAACTAGTTCACAGGACACCTTGTTTGTGATTTCAGAAATTAGAGGAGCTGGCCCTGGTCAAATGCCATCTTCAAGGTATTTGTTAAGCTTTGTGAAAAGACTTTAAGCTTTTGTTCGTGCAATTGAGCAGCCTGAATTTCCCTCCCTCCTGGCTTCCCAACGGGTGTGACCTAATTTCTTTGATCAAAGAGTTCAGTTGCACTTTCTTAGTTTACTCACTAGAATGAGTATGCATGTTGTAAAACAACTTGAGTGTATCGTAAATGAAGGCCCTTAAAATATCTCTGTTCCATCTTAAAATTAGGGAAAAATGTGCCCATTTCCTGACATCCTCTGAGCTTCAGAGCATTAAGACAAAAAACAACTTCTCATTGTGAAAATTATACTGCCATATGGTCTAATACTATAATAGCACTTCATCTAAAATAATAGGAGATGGGAAAGCTTCAAAATGAAATAAAGAAATAAAAAGAAAATATGGATGAATAATTTTAAGTATAAGATTAATTCAAAACTCATAAAGTGAATAAAATACAGTATATACAAATATATACGTGAATAAAAATGCACAACAAAGACAGTTTTATTTAAAACCAGAGAAGAACCTTTCATACCTTTTTTCAGTTGCTGCTGTAGCTGTTGCTGGTGTCCCTCTATGTGTAAAGGAGAGCTGAATAGAGCTCACCCAGTTCAACTTAAGCAATGTGTACACACGCACGCACACACAAACACTCAAATAAACATGACGTTTATTTAAGAGTTGTGCAACAGGTAGAAATGAACGGTCATGCTGACAACCCTATGAAGGATTGTAGTGGTCTCACTTGTTTGTCTCCTATATTCTTGGAAGGCATTTGTTCCTGAATGGCAATGCAATAAACAGGACATTACTGTGAGCACTCTTCTTGTTCACAATTCAACCAAAATGCTCAAAATTTAAAGGAACGGGAGGCCAAATATTTTTCATGAGCAAATCCAGCCTGTCAAAGAAATGCATGCTGGTATATGTTCTTGCAAAAAGCAGTAAAATAAAAATGCTCTCTGATCCTCAAAATGACATTTGTTTTAAACTCAAAGGGACTCAGGTTACAGCTGTTATCAGGTACATCTAACAGGGGTGAAGGTTATTTATCATGGCGTGCGTAAGAGAATGGGGTTACATAGCTGCATAGTACTTGTGGGTCAACATATGCAGGTTGATTAAGATGGCTCAAAGTCTACTTAGACAGAGCTGTTCACCCCTGTGCAGTGTTTCTTTTGTTTTGACCCCTGAACTCACTAACTACTACTGGCTGCTTATGAAACTGATAGTGTCCAAGTCTATGAATGTAATCAGCTGAATGATTCCAGTCTCGCGTTTCACTCAGTCAGCTGCATTTGTGATAACATAAGTACACAGGGTTTTCTGTTCTCTTTATTTTGATATATTGTTGTGTTTTATCTTGGTATATTTTATTGTTTTGTTCTATGTTTTATCTTGACATATTTTACTGGTCGTATGCCTTCCTTTATTTTAGTGCTGTTTTTTAAGTATTCCATTGTCCTTGGCATACCTATCCTTGCGAGTAGCTGCTTCTCGTACTTGTTACTCATTTCTTTGCTTGGTTTTATTGCGCAGTATTTGCACTTTTTATTTGCATGTTTTATTTTCTTGTTCCTTCATCTCTAGTGTACAGCAAATTGAGCTACACCAACTGTATGAAAGGTGCTATATAAATTATTATTATTATTATTATGATTGTGTGTGTATGTGTGTTCTGAGTGAAGGCCTGAGTCCCTCCAGCTGCAGGTTTTGACTGAACAGGAATGGCCGGGTTTTATGACTGTCAAATTAAGCTGACTACACAAATCTTTTACTCACTGGAGAAAATTTGACAACACGTTTTCTGGTTGAGCGCTTCAGAAGCTAAATAGTCCAGCCATGGAATGAACCACACATAAAGGACAGATGGGAAACTTAATGAATGAGTTCTCTATATTTTAAAGATATTGTAGTTAACTTTACACTTGTTGTTACAATTGTTTCTATAGCAATTGCTTAACTCTTATTTTCTGTGTATATATCACATCATTAACAGTCATTCAAAAATGATAATAAGGTCCTTCTCCGCCCTCTCCTCTGCAATTACATGTTTTGTTTCACCTCAAGCAAACGACAGGTCTTCAAGAGATCTGCCTTGCTGGGAAACCACAGAGAGGTCATATGCAGACTAAACATGGGAAACTGCCAGTAAAACCAAGTGATCACAGGTTTTTTACATCCCCCACACTGGTCTGCAGCAGTTCGTCACCTCCGTGTGGTTTTGTGGCCACATCCATCCGTCCCTTCTTCCATCCTTTGCTCCATCTGTTGCTTCAGCGAGGATTGTGAGTGTTTCTGCACCAGGTGTTCCTCTCAGCCTCTCACCAATAAATCTCAGCTAACAGCCAACTGCTGCTGGCGCTGCCTTCAAATCAGACGCATTTTAACTAATGTAATTACCCAAAGGCAATGGCAGTTAGCACTGCAAACCACCTGAGTGGACAATTAGCAAAGACCTGTGAAATCACGCTCTAACACCTTCTCACTTTCAGAAGTCTATTCACACTTTTTATCCCGGGAAAGCAGCACAACCACCTCTGCGGACCATCAGCCAGGAGTAGTTTATTTATTGATTTACCTTCCTACAGCTAATGTATACAGCAGTGATTACTTATCACGGACTGAATTTTCCTAAACTACAACTTATCACATCACAACTACATGCAGACTTTTGCCAAACTCTATTAGTGTGATAATCCAATAGTGTATTATCAGTGTAAACACAATGATTGATGGGTCAAAAGCCAAGATAAAAGCATTACTTTTATTGCCCACAAGCAACGTATCAACGTAAGTAAAAAAAAAGTGTTTTTCCAGCCGGCTTTTCTTTATCGAAATGCAGGAAAAAAGTAAGAAACTGCACATTTAAAGCAGAAGACAGTGAACGTGTGCACAATATAATATTTGCTTTGTTCTCCCACTTAACACATTTATTTCCATCTATGTCAAGCCCTCAATTTGTTCACTATCCTCCAGTGTCCTGATGTATTCTTCATGCCACTGAGGCTGCTCTCTCCCAGTTTAATCTTCAAGTTGAAGGCTGAAAACTGTGTAATTAGAAGATGGATGCCACACTAATCATTTTAAGCCAAATGAATGCATGACACTGAGGAGGAGGCGGTGAGTTTGAATCAAATTGATGGTACTTAAGTGTTTTAAACCTATTAGGCAGCAATGGGACGCCTACAATTATGGTGACTAAATCAAGCAAGGAGACTGATCAAATTCATCAAAGTACATTGTAGCAAAGCTAGAAGAGACAGTATTTTAGAAAAAAAGTGATGAAAGTTTCACTGGAGGTGTAGCTAACTGCATGGCCTGAATATAATTACCACTTTTGTCAGTGAGACAGTCCGATGTTGTGTGCTTAACATATAGGCCTATGACTTTTTGACGTTTTTTTTCTGATACATTCCCAAATTGGTTTCAGCCAATATCAATTACGCCAACACATTGGTGTAGGCTAGATGTTCATATTATTTGATGCAACAAAATGCTGGAGTTGATATTAATATTAGTCTAACTTACCAGAGGAGGAGAAAAGAGTCAAAACCTTTCAGTTGTGTCTTTATTATAAAACCAGCAGTGGTGGACTAAGACTGCATTTACTCAAGTCCTGTACTCCAGCACAGTTTTAGGTACTTGTACTTTACTTGAGAATTTCCATTTTAAGCTACTTCATACTCCACTACATTTCAGAGGGGAATATTGTTCTTTTTACTCCACTAAACGAATCTGACATTTTTTGTTACAGTTTTTTTTTTGTGGATTAAGATTGACATAACAAACCTATGATCAGTTCATAAAATATGATGCACTATTATAGATTAAACTACCCAACAGTAGCCTATATAAAGTTGTTAACAGTAGCTCACCTCCACTAGCTAGAGCATGGAAATGCAGCTTAGATAGTAATCTATCAGTAACAATAATCCAATAAAAACAATGATGTATTAGGCAACTTTTGAAACTTAAGTACATTTTGCTGTTTAGGCTACTTACATACTTTTACCTAAGTAATATATAATACAACCAGGCCCTATCCAACAAACCCCTTATTGAGCTCTTCTTCTTGGCTTATGTGACAGTTTTGCAGTCTGTTTCCAGGTCATTTCTCCCCTCCTGTATCATAAAAGTCTGACCAACTGTGGCACATTTGTCACTGGCCTCTCTGCCATACCCCGGGAAGTTAACATGAGGCGGGCCGGGTATGCACTCACTGCACGGGCACCTCTGCAGATCAAATTTCTTGCAGCCGTACGTGGCAAACCACGGAGAGCCGAGGACTCTACTGCGCCCTTTTCGGATACAATACCCTAACCAATTACACCAAACATGTGTATCTCTAAGTTCCGTTAATAAATACCTTTAATGTCACCCCCGCCCCTTTCAGCTGTCAATCACAGCTCCACACGTCTCTTCGGCGCGCATGATTCACAAGAGTTTACACACTCTGTAAAAAGTTTGTTCCCCTGTCTGAATAATTTGCGGTAACAACACACAGGAGCCTGGTCAGTTCAGTGGGGACACCAGACCAGGGGCGGTTTCTTAAACGCGGAGGCAAACGTGAAATCTGATCTGACCACAGAGGTCCGCTGGTCTGCTGCGTTTCTGTGTCCGAAACTAGCCTACACACGGCTGGTAGACGAAGATGTAGCACACACTTTCTGACTTACGGGAAAGGAGTAGAAGAATAAAAACTGTCCTACTTAAAACTTACTTACTTTTCTCGTTAGCCTTTACGTCCCGAGTAACTTACTTTGGTTCCTTTCATCCAGACAGTCCGCTTTTCTGCCGTTTTTCACTTCACCGCTCCCATTTTCCAGACCCCCGCAGCGCTCCTGTGTCCCGCTGGTTCGTCTGTCTGCTGGTCCACATGAGCTCCGCTTATCCCTCTGCGTGTCTGCCCCGCCACAGTAAACTGTCAGGAGGTGCAAACACTGGGACACACTCGTCTGTTCCCATCACAGAAAGTCCTGCCTGGCTGGGCTTCGCCTCGCTTTACCACCGTCAAGCCCGCCAGCGTACAAAATAAGAGCACTTCCTGTCGGTACTTGACAAAACAAAACGCTTCAAATGCAAACGAGGATTTGTTTATGGTTTCACTCTTTGTTTCGGCAAATATTGATATCAGCTGTGTAATTCTGTCATGTCAGTTAGCCTAGGTTTTCCATTGTGTTGCCTTGGTTACTGTTGCCATGGTGCTTTCATGTCATGCAGGTCAGGATGTGGAATGAATTATTTCAGCCAAGATAAGGTAAGCTAAACTTGCATTTTCACAAGGTTCATTTTTTCTTCCTTTTATTCTTTTATTTTACTTTTTGAATTTTACAGAGAGAATTTGAAAGAATATGCACTGAAACTGTCTCAACAAATATTGTCTAATTTCTGAGACTACAGAATCCCTGTTGAATCCCTTGACCAAAGGTACGCTTTTATTTTTGAAGGCCCACATGTGTAACTTCCGGTCTCGGTCTACCATCTCAGGCAGTTTTGACGCTGTTTGTCGGTGCGCACTCTACTGGAGACGCCGCAAACAAACCCACACGAAAAGAGTAGCTGAAATACAGTGTTGCGCAATGGCAGCGGTTTGTTTCGTTTGGCCTGAAGTTCACATTTTGATGAAACTGATTAATAGAAATAATGTGAACGGAAACAGACTTTTCCTGTTGCTGCCATCGCAATATATCTGGTTCTTAAAAAAAACAAACCTTCAGTGTGGTAAGCAACTTTTGCAAAGACAGATCCTGCAGGTTTGTGTGAAGTAATATTTAAAGCAAATATTTCATATAGTTTCCACTGCGTAGGCTAACAATTCATTGCAATGTGTTATGAGGAAAAAAAATGTTTGGAATTCAGAAAATCAGTCATTTCCAAACACTATTCTAGACAGGAATATTACAGGAGAGCCAACACAACCTACAACAGGACAACTCACAGGCCGTACAGTAAATCTCTGGAGGCATTAGACTACATCCTGTTGATGAGATCAGAAGAAAGGTCAGAAACACACAGGTCAAGTGTGATGAATTATGGTGAACATCTGTTGCTGCTCACACAATACTGAGGGGCCTCTGCTCTTCAGCTGCGCCCTGCAGCCATTGTTTTCCTCGTGAGAGCATGACAGCATCACAGCACACGGCCATACAGTACTACACACAAATTCACTCACACTTGCACTCTCAAGGGTACACACACACACACACACACACACACACACACACACACACACACACACACACACACACAAAAAGAGCATGATGATTCTCTCAAATAAAAATACATGTCATTCAGTCAGCTGCCACGGAAAGGGGAACCTATTTTGACATGTCATTTGTTGTTACACATACTTGCACAAACACACACACACATACACACACACATACCTCTTGCATGTTGTGGTATCTGGGAATCTTCAAGGCTGTAAAGATAAGATAGGGGCGCAGGCAGACAGAATGCAGGGCGCAGTATCAGTATCAGTGTCTGAAAGAGGAAGAAAAAAACCTCAGAACCTGTGAAAGAAGAACATGATATATGAAGAAGCAAACATGACCAAAGTGGACATTATTATCATATAGTACGTTACGACACTAACCCTTAATCCCTGGAATATAGGGTCTACTCCCTTTATCCCAGTGCAAAATACATTAAACCTCATTGAATGCTTTTCCACTAGATGGCGCCAGAGCTAACGACATCCTCTAACAAATTCACTGTCTGCAGTGGCACAGTGAAGGCTCATGAAGCAATCCAGAGAAACCAGCTCACTTTTTAACACATGAGAGCTTTCATAGAAGTAACCTAAAAAAAACATGTTGGCAGACACAAGAGGTCAGTGCGGGTGCCGTAATACAATAGCTAATGGCATCACAACATTCAGTATTAATTCACGACCATGGTCTTAGTTGTGACCACCAAGCATGTTATTGTATTCTGGGTAGCTCTTCAAAAATTGTAAATTATGATCAAGATAAGCCTGAGATTCGTATTGATCCTGCATGAGTCATGTTGAATATGCAGTCCCAAAAGTGACTTAAGCCATTTACAGTCTATCTGAGCCAAAAGCATTTTTACTCACATTGTTGCTCAAAATTGCCTTCACATAGGCCCACTCTCCCTAATTAAAAAATAGCCATTTACCTTATTGAATAGACAATTTTTCTCTTATTTTGTGAGTTTAGAAGACAGACCCCACATACCTCATAATTACTGGGTAAACTTTCTCAGTCTTTATTGTAGCATAAGCAACATTCAAGGGTGGCCTATTAAAGGGACTTGTCCTTCATATTAATAGTGAGTGACTTCAAAATTATAGTCTTAATGTGAATTTGTTCCCTGGTGTCTCTGTTTACTTGTTGCTGGTGTATTTCTTCCACCCATCTCCTCATTTAGCTTATTTCATCAGTCCAGTGATATGTTTATCTCCTTCTTGGCCACACTGCAGCATTTTCCTCCTTGTTCCATGCTGTAGGCCTATATAGAAAGAGAAATGTGTCTTTGCTAGTTGAAGTCTGATACATTTTGGGTGGTTTCATTTACCTTTCCTATTCTACTTTTTGAATTATTGTTTATTTTCCTTTTTATTTAATTCTTTTTTTGCTTGTGGACACCACTCCACATTTCACAGTGTCTAATACAAAACACAGAGGTCGCCTCGGGAGCAGCATCAGATGTGTTGCGTTCTCTGCTCACTGGGTGGACATAGCGCTGAGTCGTCGCTATTGTCCTCTATTCCTGGATGCAGGACAGCGGTGTCAAGGTGTTACGTTTAAGAGGCTCATCAGCTTATGTGGGATATGGGTCAACAAAGGTGGAATCAATTTCCAGCTCCATGTAATGTAATATTCCTGCAACATTTCTATAATGTTTCTTTACTGGCTCATTGTATTTAGTGCTTAATAGTCGGGGTTGAGTGTGAGGGGAATGTTTTTGTCATGTTGTGTCATCCAAACACACACACACACGCATGCACACACAATTAGAGAGAGACAGGTAAACAGAAGGGGGAAGGAGAGACCGGAGGGGTGGATGGGTCTCTCTCTCTCTGTCTCTCACACACACACACACGCCCTGCAGCCTGATGTTGGTTGAAGTATTCACCTTGGTTACTTAAAAGCTTTTGTTTTTGCTACCTGAATTCGAACACAATGGGTCTGTCTTGTATTTATTTTTCCCCCCTAATTTATTTTAACAATAAGCATGTAACACTACTGGTTTAGGCTCAAATGTATATCTTTTTGCAGTGCCCTTAAGGAATCAAAATCATGACTCAGCTTATCCTCAGGATGATGTCATTCTGTATAATGTCTGGGACATGGTAGCAGAACAGTGATGTGTTAAGGATCTGCTCATTTATACAAAAGTCTTTGTCATGTATTGCTGTCTTATAAAAACAACAGATTTTTGTGGCTGTTCGCTGTATAATCACTGACATGAGCTACAGTGTAAGCACTACCACTGCGTGGTATGATATGGTTCTATAAAGTGGTCCATCCAGCCCATATTTTGCCTTTAACACTGTCATCCAGGGTTGATGTTGTGGCAACCAGCTGCAACGCATTTGCCAGGGAGCCTGCCTCACTGGTGGAGTCTTTAAAAAACAAAAAAAATAAAGAGCTGAAAAGACTGACGCAGGCAAAATGCAGCAGAACTCAGGGGACCCACAGGGAGAGCCCTTCGTTATCTTTAATTACCACCACTCCACCAGGGTTCAAATTCATTTAACCTGTGGTACCTGCTGTACTGCAGGCATATTAGACCAATTAAAGCACGGTTCAGGTGTCATCGTGCAATATGACAGATGTGTCTCCATGGCAAGAAAAATGACCCAACTCTGCACATCAGAAAATGTTTGTTTGCTAAATATTAATATCTATATGCATGAGGTGGTCTAGGCTATGAGAGCAATTTTGTATTTTTATGATATAAATAAATCTTTTACGGTGGTTGTATGGTTTCTTTACTTATGCTTATTTTACTTATTATCATCATTGTTTATTTTATTCTATTTCTGTTTTATCAACATTTTATTGCTGATTTTTTTTTCCTTCCATTTTATTTTGTTAACATTTTACTATCTTACTATTTTATTATTATATATTTATTTTCTGTAGTATTTCATGATTTTATTTTGTTCTTTTAATGCTTTTTTTGGTTGTTTTTGGTGTGCAATAAGTCAATTTTTAACATCCTACATTTTGTCAATCGCTTGTAAAGCACTTTGAATTGCATTTGATTTGTTTGAAAAGTGCTATATAAATAAACTTTGATTGATTGATTGATATTATATCATCATCACATCTGAAATTCAATAAGAAAAAAAAAGATCTGTGACTACACTTCCAGAGGAGTATGCTAACTGATGGGTGAAGGCCTTGTTGCCTCTCCAGCCTGCATGATAACAAGGCTTTTAGAGTAGACTAAGGCCTGTTGTCAATCCTCTTATATTGTGCCTCACTGAAAATGGATTAGTGAGTAACACCTACGTTTTGGCCCCGGGTCACTTTGAAGGGATTTGATTGAATGGGCCTGAAGCTGACACTGACCTCCTATACTGATAATACATCAAATACTCTTCCATTTTTATTATTTGGATAAGTATATTTTTTAGGGAAGATTGCTCATTTTTGTACCGGATTTGCTTTTTTGTACCGGATTTGGAATATGTGATTTATTTTGTTTTTCAAAGATACATATGAAAGACAGGGAACCCGAGGGCCGAAGGTGATTTTTCGTCCTTCTTCAAATATGCTGCCTGTGAACAGAGCTGTTTGTGGAAACGCACAGGAGCCTTCAGAGGCGCTGACTGCGGGACGTAAGTAGCTCTCCAGGGTGCTGAAGTTGTCTCCAAACGCGACAGACGCAGCGCCCGAGCTCTGCCCGTCACTTTCAGCCCGTAATCCAAACACAATGACTTGGCTGTGTCTTCACCGGAGCGACACCGTGGATCCTCGGGGTGAATATAGGTAAGGTTTTGGGGATGGTTAGGTGACGGTTGATGTGGATACAGAAAAGCAGATCCTGATTGTCTCCTCGGACCTTGAAGCTGCCCTGATGGCATCTAATAAATGGTAAGTTGTTAACTTGTTTAAATTCAGACATTTGTGACTTAAAGCCATTAATTTGACAATGGGAAATGACCAAGACTTTTACTTTTACCCTGTTTTGCAGGTGTCACTGGTCTAACTGATAATTCAGTAGTGAACACGAAGATTCACTACCTTGGACACCCTGGAAGGACAATGCAACATATTTCGCCAAATTTCAGAGGGGCGCTATGGGAGTCCAACCATGCATGTATGCCCATAATTAAAAGCAGACCAACTTTAACGACACTGCCCTTTTATAACTTTCTGTTATGGGTCCTCCTCGGAGTGTTGACGTTCCCTTGCTGTGTCCGCTGTTTAATATTCAAAGTGGGGGTCCTGGGCCCTTGGAACTGCGACCCTGTTTACTACAGGGCCCTGCCTGCTGCGGCCGCCAAGCTCGCTGTAAGCAGGATAAACGGAGACCTAAGTCTGGATCTGGGCCTGGACATGGACTTTATCATCCTCCAGGAGCCTTGCGAAACCTCCAAAGCCCTCACTGCGTTTATTTACTATGAGACGATGGCGGATGCGTTTGTGGGCCCCACCAACCCGGGATACTGTGTTGCAGCTTCTCTGCTGGGCAAGAACTGGGATAAGGCCATCCTGTCTTACGGCTGCATTAATTATGAGCTCGACACAGGATACCCGACTTTTGCCAGGGCAGTGCCGTTTCCCGCTGACGTGTTGTTCACCGTGTTGAAACACTTTAGGTGGGCCAGTGTTGTGGTGGTCTCAACCACTGAGGATATTTGGATGGACACCGCTGGGAGAGTTGCTACGGCTCTGAGGAACAAGGGGCTTCCCGTTGGCCTGGTTGCATCTATTGGTATGAATGAGACAGAGGTGGAGAGCACGCTGAGGAAGATCCAGGCTGCAGGAGACATCAGGGGTGAGTCTGAGCTGAACCTAATACAGGATGTCCCAGTGAGATTATTATATGTTTGAAATAGTCACAAAGTAGAATAAGATCATAATGAATATACTAGTGAAAGGTGGATTTATAACACCTGTAATATAAAAACACGGGGAGAAGATATTACATCACAAGCGAACAACTCAAACCCTCAGCTGTCCTGATTTGCTCTGCATCCCAGCTGTACACATCCTCTTCAGCAGGCTTATCACTCTGCCATCTGACCAGGACGCCATTTTGACACTGCAGAATTCACCTTGTGGTTAAGGTGAACTGGGACAGCAGCTTCATTTGTTTGTTTTCAACCGTGTTTTTTGTGCCTCAATAGATCGGAGGGTGGCTGACAGGAAAGAGGGGAGAGAGAAATAGAGAAAGGCTTAAAAAATGACAGTGGTTTCATGAGCAATTAAATGGCCGGCGCCTTATTCCTCCAGGGCACCCCAACTTCTCATCAGTACTTTTTAACCAGTGGTTTAGTTTCAGACATTCATTCAATCGTTTGCGTCCTCTTGACCTGAATTTATAAGATATGAAATAAGACTTTGCGACCACATGATGGACGGTAATGTCGGAAGCATCTGTCCAACTAACTACAGTTACTGTAGTTCCTGTTACTCAATTATTAAGTAGGGTTGTTGTAAACTCAAAGAGTACCCTACAGTCACTCCACTTGAGGTAGACATAGAGTTCTTGTCACCTACTGACACATTAAACCAAATCATAGAGTTCAGTCATCGCATCACTCTACAAATGTCCATAAAACAAAAACTTGAGTAAAACCATACCATGTTTTTTCCTTGTCTGTTTCAGTCATCATCATGTGCATGCACTCAATCCTAGTTGGAGGGGAGCAGCAGGCTACTTTTCTTCTGAAAGCACAGAAAATGGGCCTGACCTCGGGGAAGTATGTGTTCGTGCCCTACGACACCCTCCACTACAGCGTGCCCTACACCAACGTCTCCTACTTCCCCCTGCAAAACAACAGCAAGCTGAGGGAGGCCTATGATGCTGTGCTCACTATCACTATTGCCTCTGAGCCGTTGTCCTTCAACGAGGCGTTCGCTGCTGCCAAGAGCAGTGAGGAAGTGACGCTAGCTGTGCAGCCAGAGCAGGTAGAAACTGTTTGGATGTCACACCAGGAAATCAACAGATAGGTTCACATTTTCTTTTCAAGCCTGTGTTAAAACTATACTCACATGTCCATATGAAGATTGAAAAAGTTATTGGTTGCTGTAATTGCCCATATTGATCATGAAGTGATCCCTTTCTAGCACGACCCCAGTGTAAGAGATGGAGAACAAAATCCACAGTCTTCAGTGCGTGCAGAAGAAATTCAAAAGTTCAGCCAAAACTATTATGAGTCAGTGTGAGTTAGTCAAATCCAGCAGGTATCTCTCAAGGTTACTTTTCTAGAATAAAATTCACTTATTCTGTTTCTGTCCCTCCACCACAGCTCCACAAGGAAAGACCTCCCAGGAAAGTTTATTCAAATTTTCAAACGCCTGTTCAAAAGTTTCTCATTTTGTGCATTTTGTTATGTCTATCAGTATTATAAGCCCTGTCATTAGCAAGAAGGGACTGGGTTTGCTGTTGCCGTTCATCACCCCATATACCCAACATAGTCTTTTCACAGATACCTCTCATTTCAACTCTGGCTTGTTATACTAAAAGTATCCTACACTTATTATCTTATCATACTTAAAACATATACTTAGCATTTTTGTCTCCATTATCAACTAACCCTGTATGTCAGCTTAACTCTGAAACATTTGTTGCTGAACACAGAGGATGATTTAAAATAGTTGAAATACTATACTAATCATCATGTTTTTCCCCTTTCAGGTAAACCCACTATTTGGGACCATCTATAACAGCATCTACCTGCTGGCCAAGTCCATCCACAATGTCAGGAGAGGAGGCATGCAGCTGTCAGGCTCAAACCTGGCCTACTTCAACAGGAACATAACTTTCAGCGGCTTCAACCAGAAGGTTCAGGTGGATACGGATGGGATTGTAAAGACCAGCTATGTCATCCTGGACTCTGACAACAAGGGGAGCAAGCTGTACCAGACCTATCTGGTGGATCTAACGTCCGGAGTGTTTCGTTTCGCTGGACGGTCCATTAATTTCCCAGGAGGATATCCTCCGCCGTCTGATTCCAGCTGCTGGTTTGACCCGACGGCCGTCTGCACGGGAGGTAAGGGACTTCGCTCTGGCATGTGTGCACATTCATGTTTGTGTGTGAATATGGGCGCACATGGATATCTGTTGATATCTGTTGTCATCCTCAGGTGTGGAGGTCACGTATATCATAGTGGTGTTTGCTGTCATCTTCGCTCTGGCTGTAGGAGGGCTCGCTATAAGTCTTTATATCAGGTACAGCCCATAAATACAAACACATTAAACCTTGTGTTTCTCTTCTGTACTTTCCTTCTCCGTCTTTCCCAGCAATTTTAAGTAGAGGGATTTTTGTATCAGACAAGATGCATTCACATACTCTATGGTGTTGAGTATTTTTGTGTTTTGAGAGGTTAACTCAAGTTGCTAGCAAGAGAGGACTATAATTACTTACCTCCAAGTGGAGTTCCAACCACACTTTTGATTTCCCTGACCTATGGCAATAGGTCAAAGTAACCTTTACTTTGAAAGTACTTTAAACAGTACTATTTTATATCTTCCCATGTGACTACCATATGCTAACAGGAAACTACAAGTAGTTCTCATAAGCTTTTCTTGTTCATCATCTGTCTTTGCTCCAAAGATGGCCTCTGAGATAGTTTTAGGAAGCCCACTGCCGTTGGTTGAACTGATTTCCTTATGTTTTCTAAATCTCATTGGCAGGAGGAGACTCCAACAAATCCAGCTGGTCAAAGGTCCCAATCGGATCCTCCTGACCTTAGAGGATCTCACGTTTATCAATCCTCAGCTTAGCAAAAAGGTAAGCAGCGTCACTGTCTCCCAGTCATCAAATTAAACTTTAGCACATAAATCAATCGTCCATGTTTATTCCACCTTTCTTGGACATAACGCACTAATTTCTATCAAATCTTCCCCTGGTGTTTGATGTCCCACAGAAAATCACTTTAGAGGATCTGAGCGAGTCCAAGAGCGCTCTAGAGGAGAAGTCTGCAGACCGCTCCCACTCTGTGAATAGCATTCAGACAGCAACTCATGAGACCACCAATGTAGCCGTGTATGAGGTAGGTAACACTGAAAGAGCCGTTGCACTTGTTGCTTCAGCCTGTATGTATACACAATATTTAAAAATGCAGTAAGTATGTAAGTAAAGGAGGGAAGGGTGTCCTTGTGAAGCACAATATTGGTTTTAATGTGTAATTTTCATGGTTGTGTTTAAGTTCAGTTTTTTGGGGTTAAAGTCAGGTTGAGTTTCAGGGTAGAGTACAGTTAATTGTTTTGACTAAAGTTAAAGTTAGGTAATGAATGTTGTGGTTCTCTCTAATTTCAGCTGGGTCTATATGGTCCAAAACGTTTTGTCCCTAATTGAAAAATGACTTTTTCTACAAACAAACCCATGTTTTCTGTAAGATAGAGGTCATTTTTAATCAGGAATCAGAACAGTATCTCCAAGATACTCACAAAAAAATGTTGGGTGGGTGGATGAACAAGCTACAGTACAATGGGTATGGACTAATTTAGAAGTAAAAAAAATAAAAGGTCATGACCTATGATAGTTTAATACCTCTGTAAGGAAGTAAAACTGCATGTGGAAGACAAAACTCAAAAGAAAAGTTTGATCCCACGGTAACAACATGGCTTCTCTTCCAGGGCGACTGGGTGTGGCTGAAGAAATTTGAGGAGGGACACTTCAAAGAAGTGAAGCAGAGCACCACCAAGATTTTCACAAAGGTAGAGCAACATGTCTTGACCTGTAAAAAACACAGAATTGTATTTTTACTGTAATTAGGTGGATTGGATCCCTCAAATGTCATACAGGTTTTATACTCAGGGCACCAGCAGCTGCAGCCAGGACACTGTTAAAAGCTAAAAACTGTACATGGAGTTCCAGTGATAATAAATACTGTAGATTAATACGGCACTATGATTGTCTCAACATGCCTTCTTTTCCTCCGTCATTCCGTGAACTTGTTTATCTGCTTTCCTCAGATGAAAGACCTGAGAAACGAGAACGTGAATCCGTTCCTTGGCTTCTTCTCAGACTGCTCCATGTTTGCAGTGGTGACGGAGCACTGCTCCCGGGGCAGTCTGCAAGACCTGCTGAGGAACGAGGACGTTAAATTAGACTGGATGTTCAAGTCCTCACTTCTGCTCGACCTCATCAAGGTAAACACTGATATAATGAATATGCACGATATTACCTGAATTATCCTCTGGGTGTTGCCATTATCCTCGTTGGCTTGTATGTGCGCAGCTTATTGTGCGATATTTCCTTTGTGATTAACTACACTGTTGAACACATTGTGCTTCCAGGGTATGAAATACCTTCACCACAGAGATTTCCCCCATGGCAGGCTAAAATCTCGTAACTGTGTGGTAGACGGGCGTTTTGTCCTAAAGATTACAGACTATGGCTTCAATGAGCTGCTGGAGTCTCAGAAAGCTCCTATTGAAGAACCTCCTCCTGAAGGTACCTGCTACATTAGCTTTTAAAGTGTGGTGTTAAGATGATGATGAAGGTTTTAATTTATGTTCAGTATTGCACACATACACAAAGCCGTACATTTATTACAGTTGGTAGAGACTGGTATCATGTCCCCACCCTAATTCTAAATCTTTTCTTTTTTTTCACTCAGATCTGTTTTGGACAGCTCCAGAGTTCTTAAGGGACCTCGCAATCTCACGTAAAGGCACCAGCAAAGGAGACGTGTACAGCTTTTCTATCATCCTTCAAGAGGTGGTGGTCAGAGGCCCACCGTACTGTATGCTGGGTCTACCACCCGAGGGTGTGTATCCATCAGGGAGGAGGCGATGTAGATAAAGCAGACACATTAGAGAGGGATATTTTAGAGATGTAGATTTCATTTACTTTTTAACTATTTAATTTGGCTGTCATGAAAATGTGTTTTTTCACAGCCAACAGTGTAACAGAATACTGATGCGGTACATAGTCTAATTTGAAACTTGATTGACATGTCCCATCTCCTCCGTCTCCTCACCAGAGATCATCCGAAAGGTGAAGAAGCCTCCTCCAATGTGTCGCCCCACTGTGGCCCCGGACCAGGCTCCTCTGGAGTGTATCCAGCTGATGAAGCAGTGCTGGAGCGAACTGCCTGACCGCAGACCAACATTTGATGAGATCTTTGACAGGGTACGTTTTTGGAGACACCTTTGCAGTGGAGGAAGAAGTACTCAGATTCTTTACTTAAGTAAAAATAGAAATACCACAGTCTGAAAGTACTCCATTACAAGTAAAAGTCCTGAGATTCAGGAGCCATTATGCAGAACGGCTCCTTTCACAGTGTTATATTATTATAGAATATTAAATTAGTCAGTTTTTATCATTAACAAACACATGTAAGAGCATTTTTATGTTGTAGTTTGTCAATGTGGAGCCAATTTACTTTGTATAGTACTGGGTAGATTAGTAGAATAGCAATGCATCATAGCATATAAGCTTATTGTATGTTTTTAATGTAAAATTAACTAGTAACTGTAAGTATCAAATAAATGTAGTGCAGTAAAAAGCACCATATTTCCCTCTGAATTGTGGTGGAGTAAAAGTACAAAGTAGGATAAAATGGAAATACTCAAGTAAAGTACAAGTATATTAAAATTGTGCTAAAGTACAGCACCTGAGTAAGTGTACTTAGTTACATTCCACCACTGCACCCTTGTGTCCTTAAAGTAGTTATCCCACTCAAATAAACCAGTTTAAAGATCATTATACTCATTGTTTAACATAATTCTGTATTTTTTTATGAGTAGTTCAAGTTAATCAACAAGGGTAAGAAGACCAACATCATTGACTCCATGCTGAGGATGCTGGAGCAGTACAGCTCCAACCTGGAGGACCTGATCAGAGAGAGAACGGAGGAGCTGGAGGTGGAAAAACAGAGAACAGAAAAACTACTGTCAGAGATGCTCCCACCGTGAGTTTGTACACACACACACAAATGTAAGAAAGCACAAACATTATAACAATAATGCTTAGTTTTTACATCTACCGAATAAAATGCCTGATCATCTGATTCTTCAGTTCTGTGGCTGAGGCCCTGAAGACTGGTGCCACTGTGGAGCCAGAGTACTTTGACCAGGTGACAATCTACTTCAGCGACATCGTAGGTTTCACTACCATCTCCTCGCTCAGCGACCCCATCGAGGTGGTCGACCTTCTCAACGACCTCTACTCTCTGTTTGACGCCGTGCTCAGTAACCACGACGTCTACAAGGTCAGAGAGCATGCTCAGTGATTCTAGTAAACTCTCATTTTCTACCAGTGAGTTGGAAAATGAGAGATGAGTTTATGAAGATAGTTGAGTTGAAAATCTCTCCTGCATCTGAACAATATTCACAGATATATAAAGATCTTTATAAATATTAGATGGAAGTGTTCGTTTGTAAGAATGTTCTTTGCATTGAAAGTAAGAGGTTAGATTAACATGGACTATTTTGAATTCTAAAAAATCGTATCTAAGATGATACTGAATTCTGCTGTTATTCAACAGCATGTGTCTACAAGTATACATACAGTACATAGAGACACACACTGATGTACCCATAACTGAATGAATATGTTCATTATATGACATTATCTAGGTGGAGACCATTGGTGATGCGTACATGGTAGCATCGGGTCTGCCAAAGAGAAACGGCAACAAGCACGCTGCCGAGATCGCCAACATGTCTCTGAACATCCTCAGCTCAGTAGGAACCTTCCACATGCGGCACATGCCAGACGTGCCCGTCAGGATACGCATAGGAATCCACTCAGGTGAGACGCTACAAAGCCAGAGTCTCCATCACACCGTTATCAACATTATCAACCTTCTGCTCCAGTTGAGCAGTTGATCATGTGAAGTGAATGTGAGGGTGACTGTTTCAACTGCATGTTTTGTCCTCATGATTTATATCTGTTGTCTGATAATGGTCCACCTCAGAGGAGACATTTGGTCTCATCCATCACCTCTACAGTCAAAACAAGTGGTAGTATTTAAAACAGGGCAGTGTTGCTAGGCTGCACCAGCTGGCTGCCGCAGCTTCTAATAGCCTTTTCTTTTAACATTTGTCTGAAAATGTTGAGATTGTACTGATCATGTCTAATATTTTACTGTCAATGATGGTGCTGATGCATGCTGGGAAAGACAGTATGTAGGCCCTCACACTGAAGGCAAAACAACACAGTTAGGACTGTGGTGTTAAATTGGACTTTGTAATGTTCTTACACTCACTCCAGTCGTCTTACTGTTGAATCCATCTTTTAAATTGACAAACGGCTTAATTGTCTTGTGTTTTCAGGCCCCTGTGTTGCTGGGGTGGTAGGTCTGACTATGCCACGGTACTGCCTTTTTGGAGACACCGTCAACACTGCCTCTCGCATGGAATCCACTGGGCTGCGTGAGTGCCCCGTACACGAACGCACCATATTCTGTTGTGTTGCCTCACGTTTTGTTTCGGTCTAACGTCCTCTTCTCTCTCTTTGTCCCTCAGCTTATAGAATCCATGTGAATTTGAGCACTGTGAACATCCTCCATTCTCTTAATGAGGGTTATAAAATAGAAGTCAGAGGCAAGACAGAGCTGAAGGTAACGTAACAGTCTACAGAGTCTCATTAAAATTTTGACCTCAGTATTTGGTAATTGGGCAAATATTTTAATATCTTTTAATCCATGCCTTTGTTTTTTTTTGTTTTTTCAGGGTAAAGGTATTGAAGAGACATACTGGCTTGTGGGGAAAACAAACTTTACAAAGCCATTACCAAAACCACCAGAGATCAAACCAGGGTAAGAGCTTCAGTCTACTGTTACTCCTTGAAACTTTGGTATGGCTGAATCCCAAAATAATAACTAAATGTGTACAAATTCTTCAATATGTAGTGATTAAAAAAATAGCACGAGGGAGGCACTTACTCATGAGACCCATCTCCCATCTGATCTAAGATTGTATAAATGCCATTGCTACTCTGTTTTCAAGCAAGCGCCCCTTGTTCAGTTTGCAGATATCTGTTAAGGAATGTTACATTTCATTAGTGTTATCCACACATAACTGCCTCCTGCCACTGATACACTTTTGACTCGATGCAAATTGCAACTGTCTGAATGCTACTTCAGGGACGACAATCACGGGCTGAACCCTGAGGATATAGCTGCGTACAGGAGAAAGAAAGCTGAGAAAAAGGCTTGACCTTGTCCAAGCACAGGAGGTAGAGACCTGCATGCCAGCTGGTGTTGTGCTGTGGAAATGTTTCTGTGGCTGTCAGTTTGATGTGACCAAACGCAACCTCTGAGCCTGCACATGCACAGTTCTGTCCCATTGATTCCTGAAACTCCTTGACTGCTCTGTGATCTACTAGACTCATTAATCTCTTGATCTTATCACTTTCTACATCCTCTTAAGCAGATTGGGGAAAGCCCTCTTTGTTTAGTTCATTCACTTTTATTGTGGCTGGCTGGCGCATTTTCACCATTAACTCTCATTTATTGTGTTTTTGGCAGCATTTCTTGTGTTTTTTTTGCTTTGTGGTGTGCGTACATCGCATTTTCATGTCTTTGAATCCCGGGGCTCTGCATAAAAACAAATGTCTCTGTAAAATACAATATTAATAATAGTATCATAACTCCAACCTCTGTATTTCCTAGGGACAACTGGCAGGTGATGGTGACGGAGGAGATCAAGACCCTTTTTCGCAAGGCAAACAGGCAGGTGGACAAAAAGATCTGAATGAGAGGGAGAGAAGGAAAGAAAGCAAACCCAGAGGAGCAGAAGAGAGCAGGACACCAGAGAAAGAAAGAGACAAAATGTTGGGAGGGGCAGTCAGAGGACAGAGAGCACCACCCAGCCTCTCACTGTGGCTTAACGCAGACTTGTTTAAGAGGATTGTCCATCAACTGGCTAATCTGCCTGCAGCCAGCGCAGCAGAACACAGCGGTACTAATGTAATGAGAGTTGCCGCATTACCTGCCTACGTACCTGCTGCCAGCAGCACGGGGAAGCTGCAACTCTCCTAAATGAAGGATGCACTCATTCACTCCTCTCTGCACTCACTGGCCACTGAGTGGTCACCTATTTCAGGGCAACCAGAGGTTCACCCATCGGAAGATTAACCCTAACGCCCCAAAGGCCTATTTCAAAATGAAATGTTATATTTTCTGGTGATAATGTCTGTTTTTAGTTTGCCATGAAAGTTCATAATAGAGTTGTGGGGCCGAGGCTGTTACTTAGCTATGGCTGAAAACTATACAGTATGTTATTAGCTCTCCAAAGTTGAAGGCAAAGGCTGCTATGTAATTATCAAAAGAGAAAAAGAGAAATTTGCCACGTTCATTTCTACTATATTAGAGCCGAATGACAAGGAAGAGTCACTTTTTTTTTTTTTAAAGCTGTCACCCTTTTATTTACACTAATGAAAGGTTGACAGCACTTGGAAAGCAATGACAATGCAACAAAGGTAATAAAAAAATGAAGATTATTTTTCTTTTCTGTTTTATACAATTCAATACAATTTTATGGTCCTTTAGTGAAACATGTTGCTGTTTCCAAAGTGCTCAGTGATGGATTTAATGTCAGCACCTATAACTCTGGTTAAAGTAAATTGAACTGCATTGGTTGTTTGCGCTACATGTCTGAGTGATACAACATACTCCTGCTGTATTTGTTCGCTATAATATATATAATATAATATAATACAAGGTCATAAATTATATGAAGTGAAGTTCTTCAGGAAAATGACTTGTGGTGGCCACTTCATTTAAAATATTGTTTGTTTCATCAAAACATTTACAACACCAACCAAAATATCCTCAAAATTGCATTTCACTTTGTAATGTCAAAATAACTTTTGTGCACAGATCCATTAAAGGTTACTTCTGAGTTCAGGAGAGCAAACTGTGTGTACAATGTTAACCACATCTGGAAGTGTTACAGCTGGTGCTGCACTATATTAATGTTGTACTATGGTACATTTATAGACTTTTGTGTTCCCAGAAGTTCAGTTATAGTTCACAGACACAGCACGATGTGTCTGAGCGCTGTGCTCCCACTGTAGAGCGCCATCTAGTGTCCAAATGATGATATTTGCTAAGGAGCATTGAATGGATTTGGTTTTATTATCGACAGAGTGTGTTTGAGGGAAAAATAAAAAGCAACATGTTCACTGCAATTTATTAAAAATGGCATGTAGGTGTGAGGGAATACCTGAGAGCGCACACTAAAATAATGTGAAACTGAATAGATAATAATATTTAAATATGTTATTTGATAGAAGTGTATTTGTGAAAGTATTGTTTTGACCTAAACCCCAAATATGAAGTCACTTCTCAACCAACCTTAGACAATTATTATTATTATTATTATTTTAATAACAATCCCCAGCATCTCATCATATTAATGTTGACTATAGGAGCAGCTTAATTCACGCTTGGTGTACAAAACAACAGCAGAGTCGGTCAGAAACATGTATATTGTGTAATTTATATGTTGTTATTTGTCTTGTATATTATCACTGCAATGCAAAGTATAAGTGTATGTAAACATGACATCATTAAGGAATTAAATAATTGATTTGTAACACCTTCATCATTTGGCCTTCCTCATAGTGTAACCAGTCCTTTTCCTCGTTGCAACCAGAGGGTGGCGCTACAGCTCTGACCCAGAAATCATAAGGCATTTGTTTCTCACAAAGGGATTGCATCATTTTGTAAGAGAGAAGTGTTTTTATTGTTTTTGCATTCTTTGACATATTTTTGTGAAATTTAAACAGTCTTAAGATAATGCTTAGGCTGTGTGAAAGGCACCTTCAAGACTAATTTTGATTCTTTTGTCAACCTACTGTTGTGTTGCAGCTACACCTTTTCTTTTGCTGTGCTGGAGATTGCAGGAGATGGCGTTTCCCACTCACCATGAGAACCCTGCACTCCAGTTTCTGCACTGCTGAGTCTGCTTCTCCTCAGTATGGGACGTCCCAACAAAGATCCCACTGACTTTGGTGGTGAGGGAAGTGAACCACGAAATTCTCTGGATAGTTGTCTATGGCAGATTAGCACTATAAGGAAAGGGCCCTCACTGTCATATTCCTACATTCCAGACCTGGGAGGATTGTTTGACCTCCAGCTGACTGGAAAGATTGTTATCCTTTTCCTGTGAGATGTTAACTCTAGCGTGCTCACATTCCTCTGTTCAACACTCCAGAGGACTGTATCAACTGTGTTCGGATGGTTTTCAGACATGCTTTGCAAAAATAGAACACACACACAAACAAGGTTCCTTTTCTTTCTTTTTATTGAAAAATGAACACACAATTCCAACAGCTGCTTTGTGGAAAATACCTACAGCAACAAAATGACAGAGTATGGCTGGCAAGTGAACATAAATTATGCACCAGACATTTGCCACCTTTCCTCTGCAAGCTCAGCTCGTGCAGAGGAACAATTCAGTGCAGACTGTGCAAAATTTGGACAAAATGAGCGCATGAAGGGAAGGAGTGATTAAGAACTGTGAAATAAACTTGTGCAAGATCTTCATTTCTTTAAACATTAAAGATAATGCAAGAAAACACATATGGATGGTAGCCGAACCAGTACTGGCAAAAACAGGGTGTAAAGAAAAAGGGAGCATACTTAATATAAGCATGTTGTCTGCTGTGCCAACTGCTGTTTGTTTTAAGAAAATACATATTTGTATTGGAGGACATTATTCAATCTAAGGGAGCTTAAGGATGAGTTTAACAGAATGTTCCCTGGGAAGGTTTAGTGTGTTTAGTGAACTCAGATACTCAGTCCACAGATTGCATATTGGAATGTGCTCATGAGGTAACAGTCATACCAGAAATACAAACAGTTTCATGCCATCGTTTCACAAATATCAAAGCTACCCACCACAATTCACAACATTATAGCTCATCACGCATCTTGTCTCCTTGAGGTCTAACCACTCTGCCAATGTACATGATGGAGTTGGTCTTGTTGTCCTTCACCATGAAAATGAAGGGGTGGTCTACGTAGAAAAGTTTGGGGTTCCTCAGCTTGTCGGTGCCGAAGATGCTGGTGTCGTACGGGTTTCCCTCCACGTTAAACTCCATGGCTGACGCGTGGAGGACGTTAGAGAGGTAGAGGTCCTTTTTTCCAGACATGTTGGACAAGTCAGCCTTGGTTTTGTCCACAGCCTCGGTCAGACCAAGCTCAGCCAGATGTTTCTAGAAAACACAGAGGATTTTTAGATATTTATACTGTAACTTTACATTATTACAACCATTGATGCATCAAATTGCCACCATTTACCTGCAGGTTGTGGCTGACTTCTATTGAGACTTTGGGGAGCGAAATGGCCACAGCCGTGTTCTCCATCTTGCTGAGCCAGGTGTCCACCTGCTTCCTGGTCAGGAGTTTCTCCAGGCGTTCCAGGGGCTCCAGGTGGTAGGGCATGATAAGGATCATAGAGGCCTGCTTCTGGCCCAGAGGCATGTTCAGCACAAAGATATGGTTCTCTTTGTCCTCGTAGAAGTTGTACAGACCTGCGAAGAGCAGATCAATCAGATATCTTAACTTGTTTGCGTTCTTGTTGGCAGAATCAGTTTCGAAGACGGTCAGAAGCAGAGATGATGGAGGAACTCACCTGTGCGATGCATCATGGGAACAGCAATGGTGAATGAGCGGGTAACCAGGAAACCACGCGTGTCCACCATCTTATCATGGAACTTCTCATCCCAGTGAGCTGTGGGACAAAACATAGAGGACTCACTTACACATATGCACAATACTTTGATATCCAAGCGTTTCAGCTATGATTACAGATGAAGACATAACAAGGCTTTGAATAAAAGACACTACTTATACTCACGCTTGAAGAACATGGCGTTCACAATCATGGCTCCATCTGGGTTCTGCACATCCTTGGTGACCTCAAGCAGCTTGCCACCAGTGGACTTGGCTGCCCACTCGTTGATGGAGCTCACGGCGCTCCTCTTGTCCCTGAAGTTTATTTTTGTATGGTCGTAGTTGTAGTGCTTCTTGCTGTTTTTCACAAAATCGTCAGCAAAGGAGACGGAGCTGGGGCCGTAGAGGCGGTTGTTGATCTTCCAGGTAATGTTGCGTGTCTTGGTGTCGCTCACCTGGGAAGGAGCAACGTATAAACTGTGACCAATGAGCAATACATAGAAAGTACTGAGGGTCTAGTTTGAGGCTGGGTCCTCTTGTGGTACCAAAACAGAATAATAAAGGAGGCAGGTAAGAAACATAATGATACCAATTTTAAATTCTGGGATACCTAACATGTTGGTAATAAAGTCTTACAGTATTTGATATTGTTGTACTTACCTCAGAGAGCAGCTCGGACAGGCCTGCATGCAGATGCTCATCCTTCAGTTTGTCAGCACTGAGGACAGTTTTGACCTGAGAGGCAGTGGAGGCCTTGCTGCCAAGAGCCACCATCCCCAGAGAGGAGGCCACCACCACAGGAGAGATGAGGATGTTCTCTGTGTCTTTCTCCTTTGCCATGTTGTGGTAGAGGCTAAATCCAAATCACAAGAAAGATTATTTGAAATGTAACAAAGAATGCTTAAGCAAAACCAAGTGTACCACCATCATAATTTGCACTTAATTGTAATCACAGTAATGTATAGGCTTCAGACCTGAAGGCCAGATTGGCGCTGTTATCAGCCAGCGTGGTGGCATGGCTGCTCAACTTCTTGTCCTCTGCAGAGGCCACGAGGGCCAGCAGACAAAGAGCTACGACAGTTGTCATCCACATCCTGTCTGTCTCTGAAAGCAGCTGTAGCAGCCTGTGAAAAAGGAACAAAAGAAAAAGAAAGAATTAACAATACACCAACCTGGGTTGTTTTCCTAAAATCAAATAAATCATATATGTGTATTGAGTTTGAGATGGAAGGCACACGTCAGAATATCTCCTAAGAGTGAGTTTGTGGAATGAATGAACATTTTCATTTAATAAGATTCGATCTCAGAGAGACGATGCCAGGACTGTGACTGGGATGGGAAGCTGTTAGAGGCAGGGCAGGGCAGGCTCATCCCACACAGAAGCTTGGGAACGCCTCCAGTTTCAGGCAGACATGTTCCTCGCCACGTCAGCACCAGCAACTGAGGCTTAGCTGTACAGCTGGAGCTGCTGTCCACTCAGTCCACTCAGGGTGAAGCTCTGCGCTGACTCGACACTGAAATATGACGCCTCTCTGTTCTCTACATTTACTGTAATTGATGCACGTCTGCGCTTTTCTTCTTGAGCCAGAAGGATCAGAAATCAATGTGTTTCACTGTGTAGACATGCGGTCTTTGATATCTTGATTTCTCCCAGAGAAAGTGCGTGTGCCTGCAGGCTATATCTAACTCATCCCATCACTTCTTCAAACAAAGGACCAAATGTATAAGGCTGTAATTAACCAGCTGCAGTGGCATCTCTAAACACGTTTGCTGTTCCCTCTCCACCATTCTGAGTGCTATGTTGTCTGCATCTCTGTATTTGCATATTTGTGATACAGCAGAAATTACTTTGCATCATGTTCGGATACCTTGAGATGTTTTGATGTCTGCGATTTTCATTCTGAAAGACAAGAGGTGTATGTAGTAATCTCCATAGAGCAGGCAGTAGAACATTATACAGGCTCTGGTGGAGACATATTCTGTGTTGTCTAATTTCTTCATTTTATTTCCTAGTTTTCAACCTTCACACTTAAAACAGTTCAAGTAAAGTTGAGTTATTATATAAGTTAGTCATCACTCATTCACAATCAGGCATGTAAACTTTTTTCATTGGCTGAGTGTGAACCAGAAAACAATCTTTAATCCAGTCAGTGGTGCCACAGTCAAGCAGCACTAATTTCTAGAGGACAGATTTGAACCTTTCATCATCAAAAAGTGATGGATTGAAGTTAATCAAAAAGCCATACTGGGTGCATATGTAGTATTTTCCTTCAGTGAATTTGATTGCACTTAATGCATTTAAATGAACTGCAAAACTGTGACATGCAAGAGGCAAAACGTTTAGTACCATCATGCTGGGATAAATTGTATGAAAAACTTAAGCTCAGCCAAAGATTTACTTTTTTCAGTACAGAAAAACTCAAACATTCGGTGTGCAGGTCAAACAGCCAGGAAAAACGCCACACTGTAACTTTAAACCATAAAAACAAAGCAGCCCAGTCACCCTCTGCATTCCTTCCTGAAAACAATAACAGTTATCTTCTAATCCTTACCTAGCACAGATTCGCTGGGTTTCTTCTCTGAGTGGCGTCCTGTGAAAAGTGTAACTGTAACACACTCTCCTGCTATGTATATATATATATCCTGAGAGAGAACTTTCTAGAAGTGGGAATGGAATATGCAAATTAGGGTGTCTGTCTTTCCTCAGGAAGTTGGGAGCTGGGACGTCCCACTTGAAACCCCAGGCTGGAATGAGAGGGGTCGGCTGAGGGTAACTCCTCAGCACTGGTCTGGGCTCAGCTTTGAAGCTTTCCCAGCGGCGGCTGCAGAGAAAAATGCAAGGAGAAAATCCGATTCTCTGTCAGTTTTAGCTGCTTTTCTTATGCTGCTTTCTGACTCAATCTCTAACGCTGGTTTCATCACATGCAAAAGATAAAGAATAAGTGTATTTTAATATGAACTCAGTGATTCTCATGAATGAAAATTTGTGGCATGTTAACGCTGTTTTTGCAGTTGTTGTGAGAGTGAGCCTCTTTGGAACACCACTCTTCTGCAGTCTCAGCAGGCAAGACAACAGTGAATGGACACATTGTTTGCAAATGTTCCCAGAAGAAAAGCAGTACTTTTATTTGTGTTAACCTTGCTACACAGATGTATAATATTAAATGAAAACTTCCAGAACTTTAAAAGCTTCACTCAGTAGTTTTGCAAGATCTCCAGCCCTGCCCCCATCGCCACAGTGCCACGTCTGTCCAACTCAGCAGCTGATTGCAGGGTGCTTGAAGGGTGGGGGTGTTAAGGAGGACCACTGTCGTAAAAACTGCTGTTCCCTTTTCCAGGACCTGAATAAGTTCAGTATTTAATGTCTGCATTATGATATCAAAGTTATGTTAGTGAAAACGTTAGCTTTTTCTATTTAATCTTTGTACAGAATCTACAGAAATCAACGAAGCATTTGCCACAATCATATCATATCATATCCACTATAAGAGGACAGACAGACATTTGATGGATAAGTTATCACTCTGCATCACATACAGTATGAAATATTGATCACAGTGTCTGATACAAACTATTTTCCACCCAGAGGGATTCCATCAACCTTTAATCCTCAAATTCCTCCTCTTTTGCTGCCCTCTGCACATTGTCCTGACATGTCAACTGGCTTTGTACCTTTTTAGTGACTTGTCGGGGGAGGGCACCCAGAAAGTTCCACGAAAGTTTGAGTTAAAAAAAGGTCCTTAAATCCTAACTCCAAAACCTTCTCATCCCATTTCAAAAATGACTTTTTATTATGACTCACATTTTGGGGACAGTGAGCCCACTTAACAATGTCTACTTTGAAAGGTTTGATATAGGAGAAGGCTTGCAGCCCCTCCCCTCCCCTCAGGTTTGTCTTTCTGAAAAAGCCCCAAGAGCCACAGTTTACACTGAAATTCCTCAGCATGTGCAGAGTGAGGGCAACTTCCGGGTCAAGCAAGTCTGGTCAAATCTCCTAATACACATAATCTCCTTTAAAATAGCAATCCCTTCATTGTCTGTCTAGTGTGGCAAAGGCCTGGAACATCCACACAGACATAAAAAGTTGGAGGAAAAGGAGGCTCACAGGGGCAGGACATTTCAAAAACATTATTTGTACAATAAGGGGGACATTCATTTTGTAACAGTACATAATCTCAAGGCAGACTCATGATTGTGATATTGCATTATCATGTGTGCTTTACCTAATTAGCTCCTAACACATGCAAGAGTAGTGCACAACAGTGTTTTTGGTAAAAACAGGACAAGACGTTAATTCTTTGTTTCTTTAAGGAAGTGTTGGATGGGGTGTGTGTTGGCTCTTTATGGCGTTCTACTCACTGTACCTCCTTTATACTGTGTCAATATATACGGTGTGTGTGTATACGTGTTTGTGTGAGCATAAAGACGTTTGCAGCACCTTTCTGAAGCACCACCACATGCAAACATCTTAAATACTGTAAGACTTTCACCTTCAAGATACGGTAGGGAAGGATGTAAAAGCTATAGGCACAACACTAAATGATGCAATATTTCACCAACTGAAAATCAAAAGATTGTCAGAATATTGCTTTTAAGGGCATGCGTGTGTCACGTTTTTTTTTCTCCAACAGAATCTGATATAGGAGCAGGAGGGTGGAGCGACTCTTGCATAACTGCAGCAATGAAATGCTATTTGGGGACAGGAGTCCATTCAACATCTGGATATCATTACACTAACCTCAGCACTGGTCTTGGTCGGTTGCCTCCTCAGTTGTGTCTCTCTTAGCGTTGCCAAGAGAGGATCTATCAATAAGGTTTTTGCTTGCTGATTTTTAGCTCATGTTTCAGTCTATACGTTTGGATTTAAATGATAGATGATGTCTCTGGTTGGCAGAATACCATCACTTTGGCAAACAGGAATATTTTAGAAGTATTGACTGAGGAATGTAAGGTAATAATTATTTTTATAAGTTGTAAGAATTTGCCATTCATCAAGTTACAAGGTACATTTTGCAAGGAATGGAAAGCAACTAAATTGAATTCAAACAGTTGCTCATTCAGTTGCACTGTAGTTAAAGTTAAAGACCTATATGAGGGTTGTGAACAAACAGGAGTTCAGTCACTCTCCTGTCATACCATCTGTGTTGGTCCTTCAAACAAAAAGACTAACAGGACTTTGGCAGCCTGCTGCAACTCTGAAGAGGCTCTCTAAACACCTACCTTTCTGCTTATCTCTTCCAAACGTATCAGTGTGTTAGGTTTCCCCTCTGATGTACTTTACAGATGGGCTGCAATATTGTTTACTGATTCCAACGCTATAGAGTCTCCAGGTGTATCGGAGACAGTTTGAAGTATTCTCTTAAAAAACTAAATGTATTTACCTTGAGAAAAAAAAAATGTTTTCATTATCATTCAAAGTTTCCACCAGTTTCTACAAGTATCTTAACAGTTTTATAGATTATATATGTTATATACTATAAAGGTTGGTTGTAATCACGGCATTCTGTCACAAACTTTTACGGCCACGACTCCACACTGAGGAATTGTTGGACACAAACACTCCACCGAAGGAAGTAGAGCACAGCTGCCAAGAAGACCTGACGCAAGACCTTAGAAATGTTTCAGCTGCATGATGTAACTTTCTGAAGTTTTGTGCCTACGAGTGCAGCAAGCTGCTTGATCAGAACAGTTGCAGGATGCAATGTTTCGAGTATAGGTATTTTTAATGAGTTTTATATAAACTGGAGAGTTAAGAGTACTTGCACTTTCTATGAAACAGACTGACCACAGAAGTCCAAATGAAAACCATGGATTTTGAAGACATGAACTGTGTAGTAACTGCTTTAAACAACTGCTGCTTTACCACAAGTGCATTTCTTTGTAATTTCCTAATAAACACTAACCCTAAAACCCTAAACAGTTCTCCCTAAGAGACAATACTGTACACTCCATTTTCAGTAGGCAGAAGAGTTTAATCATCATACCACTGTCTGAATCCTGTCACTATACAGTTATTCTTTTAGTTATTTAATAATAGATTAAGTTACTCAAACATTTGAAACACACCCGTCTGATTTAAAATGTATCCAAAATATTGAATTCCAGATTTATTTGGACTGATCACAAGGAAAACAAAAGAACAAATGATAGTCGGATAATTCAGGGGGGAAAAAAGAACATTTGAAGACACTTTCTCTTTTTTTGTCACTTTTTGCCTTGTGGTGGGAAGTCTCTATGTACATTTACTCAAGTACTGTACTTTACTTTCCATCCATTTTCATTTTATGGAGGGAAATATTGTACTATGTACACCACCACGTTCATTTGATAGCTTTATAGTTACTAATTTCTTTGCAGATTTATATTAATAATACAAAATATAATCATCAAATAAATTATGATGTATTATTATAGATAAAGATAACACTTTATTGATTTCTTGGTGAAAGTGACTAGCTACCCAGCAGTGTATAAAATGTGCTCCACCTTTACCAGAGCAACAGTAAAGTGATGTACACATTAAGGCTACCTATAATATAACTAATTCAATAATATAATATACATTATTCTGAGCCCTTCTGCGTAATGAGTACTTTTACTTTGTGTACATTTTGATGCTAATACTTTGTACTTTTACTTAAGTAACTAGCAGGACTTATTTCTACACTGTGGTTTTTCTACTTTTACTTAAGTAAAAGATCTGAGTACTTCTTCCACCACTGCTTTTTGCAGAGTAACAGTCTATTTTGGATCTAACTTGATGATAAGGCAGCAGCACTCAGGTGAATCTTTCTAAAGGCTTTATTACTGACTGAACACGCCCCCTGGTGGCAAAAGTTTGAAAGCCTCCTGCAAGGCCATCAAAGTTTTCTTAATGGTAATTGAAGTCTTAATTAAGGTTTTATTCAAGTGTGTGTCCTTTCTTTTACTCGAGAGATGTTTTTAAATTTAACTTCTTTTGGTGGACATTTTTTTATCTTCCACTATGAGCAAATTGCAAATATTTGCACCGAAACCAAAGACATCCATCAACCCTTGAAGTTTCTGCTGAAGCCTTAGATCATGGATATAAACAATGGGTGTCTACAAAATTAGAAGAACCAGTGGAAATAATTTTTAACTGTTTGCCAGACACTATCTGCTACTACTATATTGCATTGTGGACCAACAGCCACTAGATGGGGTGCAAAGCAACCAAATAAAATACACTCCTGTTCAAGACAGCATCCTCAAAGATACACAGATAGCATTGATTTGCAACTACAAACATGACATTTTAAAGAGACAACTCAAGCTGCTCTGTTGATAGTCAATAAGAGCAGCTTTCTGTTTAGGAGCACTGACACATTTTTCTGTTTTCATATTTTCAGTGTGGCAAAATGAAAGAAAACTGAAATCAAAATACTCAAACAAACATTCACAAGCTCAGTGAATGTGGGACGGCTCCTGACATCTGCATTGGTCTCTGGCTTCTGCCTTTGGGGACAGAGATCTTTAAAGTATTATAGTAAGTCAATGCTGTTTCAGTCCCCCTTCAAACTTGTTGCAGTGAGACCTCACACCCTGCTGTGAAATTCCAGCACCACCTTCAAAGTCATAACGAGCTGTTAAATTGGCATTTAGACGATACAGTCTAACTGTCTGCATTGGTATTCTCATTATTTCGTCTTTGTTCCCCCTCTCTCTGTGCCAGTCGTGTTCTGTAGCCTTTCAGACAGCACCAGTCACAAACCCTTTGCCCGCATGCATTACATTACCTGCAGAGGAGACCCCTGCCAGCCGTCCCACCCTCCCTGCCTGTGGATGCTGGTTGGCATTTTAAAATGGGTGGAGTTCATAACAAAAGGCAGCAGCTGGAGCTGCTGACTAATGCCAACCTGTGGTGAGAAGAATAGGAAAGCCCGGGTCAGCCACATCAAACAGGGATATGCCACAGGAAAGCATCCTGAGGGGAACATTTCCTTTGCTTCCCCACCTGTAGATCCTCATGGAGAGACAATGTCAAGGTGTGTGTGGCTGCATGGATGTGAGGGTGGTGTACTCTCAACAACTAATTGCCAGATAGTGAAAGTGCTGTTTGATCTGAATACAGTTTTATGCAACACGTCTTAAGAAAGACACACATGCATGCACACAAACTCTTCATTTCCATCAGAATGATGCTAATGTCTCTGGCAACATCACTGCACTGACTGTTTCCTTGGTGATAACTCTGGACCGTTACTCCTTTTAACCACAACTGCTCCTCCACTTGACATGGGAATATTCATAGTTCAGGCTAACCAATTCAATGCAACTGATCTGAAAAGGTTCGAATGCTTCAAACATTGTATCTGTATCGGCTGATGAGTCATTTCACACTCCAGAGACCAGCTGATCACCTGTCATTGTCTAGGACGAGCATCACAGTCTGAATATGTTTCATTGTGTTCTCTGGTACAACAAATACTGGAATTTGTCTGTGTAGCTTTTGTGCAGAGAAATATAACAGCAACTTACACAGTTGTCCTACATGATACATAATAACCGGATGACACGAGGATAACAGGGACGCATGAAATAAACTGTTAACTAAACATATCACTTTATACTGTATATAATAAATGCACTTTGATGTGTGCAGTTGAGTGAAGAACAGTGGGCTGTGGACCACTCCACTAGGTTTCTCACTCTGATGTCATGGTCTCCAGGAAAATCAGTCCATCTAATCAAACTAGGGTCACTGTTGTCATTTCCAACTTAATTAAGGATTAAATTGTATCTATGCAGTCAGTAGAATGTGTTTCTTGATGTTTTCAATATATTTAATTGATCCAATTAACAAAGTACAAAAATCTTTTGTGAGGCAAACGTATTTTATTTGATTCATTTCCTGAAAATCATTCCCCCACACAAGAGGTCAACATCTGACATCACCCACCAGCACTGTGGGACTATTAGTGGGACTATTAGTGGCACTACTATACAGCTAACAGGACAATTAAGGATGAAAACTAAATGTGTATCAGCGTGTGTCAATTGGTCGATTATGGGGCACTGCGGACATTACATGCTGTCTCTGATTATGACTGCAGATGGTGTTCTTGTGACAAAAATAAATAAATCAGTTTTGTTTAATGAGTGACCTGGTGTGTCAATATGTTCAAAGGTGACAAAGTCTGAACCTGGGAACCTGCAGTGTGGAGGGGCCAGTGATGGAGGTTGGTGGTTTGATTGTTTACTTTGTTTATTTGCCTGGTGGATTAATGAGACTTATTTGAACAGTAATTAATTCACTTTATCAGTTTCAGAGGTCTCCAATAATACTGGAAAGTAGACCTCACCACTTGTTAAAGTGGAAAACAAGGATAATAAAACATGCAATGCAAATGAGTAACCTGACTAAAAAGAACCCCCTTCTTCATTTTCAGAAAGAATAAAAAGATGATAAAAACAAGATATGTTTGATAGAAATGAACCTGCTCTGATGGTTCCACCTTCCAAGCAGACATGGCTGTTCATGACCTTCAGTCTTTCTTAATAATAAAAACTGCATTTCGTTCATTATCTTTCAATATCAGCAAAGTAGATTAGGTATGCAGTTAAGATAATAAACAGATTGAAAACAATGCCCTTTTGACTTAAATGAAATTTGCACGTTGTTGCTTTCATGTGACATGGGATTTTCGAACTTTCAACTGCGGGAACCCGATTGGTACCATTAAGCTTCGATTTCTATCACTAAGAGTGTTACTTCTGACAAGAAATTATAACAATTACGTTTGAAACCTCATAGGCATCCTTAAATGTATAAATGTAGGTAATTCCAGTATATTAAAATGACGTGAAGGGTTTTAAGGTGAAGCAACGGCACAGCAATCCCGGACAACGGTTATTTTCGATGTGACCTGAACGCACTGACCGGGAGCAAAGTCAGCTTGATGACGCTCTCTCACTGTACAGGAGGGCTGGAGATAAAAAAGACCGACACATTAACGTTACTCCTCCCACTCTTCAGTGCATTGAATCACTCAGCCGGTGTATGTACCGCTGCTCACAAAGAGACGAGGAGGCACGCTACAGACACACAGAGGACGGAGTTACTGAAAATATGACACGGGACTTCTTTTAGCTAGACTGAAGCCACTCATGCCGTCCCATACTCACCCGGCTCTTTTCTTCTTTGTTTTCGGTGTAAAACTTCGGCTCTGTCAGCATTTACCGGCCACCCACCTCTCACACGTTACCTTTGACACGGTTGTCCCTGTTTGACCAACGGGGGGACATTTCACCGGGGAGAAAGAAAAAGAAAAGCCTCAACTTTACCGTGTGCCGCAAAGCTAACTCTGAAAGCAAAGAAAAGTGGTAGCATCTCTCAGACAGGTGAGTGTGTTTTACATTTACCTGTACGTGACTCTTATAGCAACATATGTAGACATTTACTTCTTTTAGAACAGTTTTCCAGTTACAGACCTCATTAGCATTATGTTAAATACGTGTTTGTGGCTCTCGTTAATGAGAGTTTTTACCATGGTAACGGTAACTAACATTCCTGTAATGTGCCTAACTTACGGTGAAAACAAGCTAGTCTCCCTACCTAACAAGTTATTAGAATTGACATGTTTCTTCTCTGTAATATACATTTACATGGTTCATATCTAGTGGATGGATATTTTGGCATCCTCAGTTATTTATATATATATATACCATGTGTTTTTACCCATCACTGGCTTTAAGCTCAGTTCTTATCCTCACCGGTGGTCTCATGTGCTCCCAAAGACATTGGGCACGCCCATGATGTTGTATCCCATGAAAGCAAGGATTTCCCTTTTGGTGAAACTTATATGGATTAATTCACACCCATGAGTTGCCCATCCTCACTCAGTTTATGTCTGTCAGAAAATAACGCATGCATGTAAAGCTACAAAGGCTAAATGTGCATTTGTGTTTAGGCCTACTAATGCACAGCACTCTTGCCACTTACTTGCATAATTCATGACCCAATTATTTTTTAAATTTTTTTTCTGTTATTTGGATGTTCCTGGTATGTTAGTATTCCAAGAAAGATTTCATAGTGCCTTGTGTAGATTGTGGGAAATTACATTTATGTTATGCAGCTCTTCATCAGAGGAAGATTAATCTAGTAAACATGTAGGAGTTTAATCATCTTAAAACTTTGGCCGTTGGAGAGGATCCACATCGTATTTAACGTTGGGTCCTTCTTGTTAACACTTCTCCATCTGTCACTACAACACAAAACGGCTAACGCTTATTTGTTTTCAGTAAAGCTTCCAGTTGACAGATGACATTTATCAACATCCTCAAGGCATGTAAATAATTACTTTTTTAAATGGATCAAAACCTGTTTGGTCAGAGTTTCCATAGGCCGGTGACTCAGGACGAGTCAAGACTTTGAAAGTGACTATGTAAGGCTGTCTTTTTTTTTATCGCTTCTTTACAACATCCATAAGTGGATTGAAGGGCCTTGGAGTGGAGTGTGCTGAATACTGTGTTTTTGAATGTCTTTTTGGTTTGTACAGTTACTTACTGTGTATGCTTCTGCATAGCAAGTGGGGCTCCTGTCCCGAGGGCAGCCAGCACTATGAAAATGTTTTGAGGTCATAACATTGAAACTCGTATTGGATGCCGAATGAGAAAATAAACATTACTCTTGACATTCAGATCGCTTCAGTTTCAGCTGAGGGATGTTGAGAAAATGATACAAAGGTTGACATTTTGAGGTTAGCTGGAAAATGGTGACATAAAATGTACATTTGTTCACTTCTTGTGGGATATGGGTAAGGCGTTCAGAAAAATGTACAGCCATGCTGAACAGGCTTGGGCTTGTTTGAAAAGTGCTTTAAAAATCACCCTTGATTTAGAAATGTTATTTTAGGGGTATAAATGGAGAACAGAGGGAGATATAATAGGTCAGAACAGGGAGGAATGCAGTGTGTGTCTGTGTTCACAGCAGTAATCCACTTACTGGATACCGACTCTTTTTACACACACCGTTTTGTACATATATTGTAGAGCTTTTGAACCATTTCTTCTTTATCTTGCTTTCGAGAGTCATACATATTGCTGATTGGAAAGTAGTTGTGCTCCTGATTAGACATAACTGTGTAGACAGTAGCTGACCCTATTGTCCATTTGAGTCTAGTATTGATTCTATGTTCCAGCCATTCTGCTTATGTAACTGCCACTGTATACTTACATGTTTACTGTATCTTTAAATAGCTGCTTCTAAGAAGAGAAACATACCCAACGCTCATCCTACAATAGATGCAATACCCTGTAGGATGTTTGCTAGCTTCATATACCAAAAAGAAACCCATCTGTAAGGTTTGCCGAAGCTGTGCAGACTCATCCAGAGGGAGTGTGAGTCTGACTTGTAAAAAATGACCTGTTGTTGTTATTATTGGCTGCCCTGAAGCAGTGAGGTCAAGTCCAGCCCTCTCTATCCCTCTCTCACTCACACACACACACAAACACACACATGCACTCAACTTCTGTGCCTATCCCCAGTAAGGATAATGAACCTCCACAAAGAGCTGGCACACTTCCGAAAGCATTTGCTATTAATTTGTAGGACCCACATGAAAAAAAAAAAAAAGATTTCCATGTGGTTCCACTCACTGAAGCAATAGGAAATGTTTAATGTAAAAGTAATTGGTAACTCAATTGGATTTAAAGATTTTAGAAAATGAGAAAGAAAATAAGTGGTATAGGCTGTGTACAGCCTTGACTCAGAAGAGGACCGTCATTTCCTGTGTTTTACGTCACTGCTACTTTACTGCAGCCAGTTTTCCTTTCTCTCCATCTTTGAACAGGGTTAATAGAGCTGTAATGGAGCACATGCTAGCAAGAGTTGGGGTCAAATTGGTGCTGAGGAGTGGCAGTATGAGCTGGATTCTGTGATTGGTTGTGAGTTGGTGAGGCATGTGATGAGTGCTGAAGGTGTCATGGGAATGTAGATGAATATAAAATGCTTGGTTTTTCAAAGCACATGTTGAAGCACACAGTGAGTGACATGCAGTCACAGAATGGAGCCTTGCTTCACCATGGCTAAGAGAATGAGCTTGCTCAATACAGACTGAATATAATCAACAGTAGGTTGAAGTTGGATGATTGGCTAACATGGTGAAAATCACTTGTGTATCTGCAAGACCAAGTGACAAGTCAGCTCTTTATCCGCATGTGATATCACACACTTAGTCAGCATCTTTCTGTCCACAGTTTTCAATCTATCAAAGGACATAGTGGGCTGGGGGGGGGGCTGAGCTTATATCATTCATATGTCTCTCTGAGTTTCTCTCTCACCTTATTTGTGCAGGTAAAATTTCCAAGGCTAATTGTTATTAATTTAACCCTCATAGGAACAATGGAAGATTTGGTTTGCTGTCTTTGCTAGTTTGCAACTTGAGCTCTCTTCAAAGTCCAACGCTCAGACAAACTGGGAGGTGCACAGTTATTTTGTCAAAGCTGAGGTTCCCCTTTGGGGGAAAAAAAGGCAAAAATAACTCCTTGGCTGCATAACAAGTCTGCTTGTTTTTCTTTCATTCTTGGTAATATTCCCACCATTTGGGACCCACCGCCACAGAGTACAAACATTGTCTTCTGTAGCTGAGAAAATGTACATTATGTAAAATGAGAATGAGCTTTTCTATAGTTTTTCACATCTTCAGTGCCTCGTGTGTCTCTGCATTACCCCTTTTATGCAAGGAGTGTTTAAGGTTATTATTTAATCCTCTTAACTGGACAAGGAAGGTCGATTTCACGATCTTTAGTTTATTAATTGTATTCACCATTTCTTTGGAACTGGGAAAATAGTTTTGTTGCTTTTGTGTTTCATCCGTGTAATATAATTAAAGCCAAATGTTAAGGAGAAAGCTCAGTTTCCCTCTCAGAAAGCCAAGTTTACCATGGTGGCACAAGCTCGTCTGGCCCTGCCTACCGGGCTCAGACGGCAGTCACAGTAGAGAACAGAACTCGGTGTGATGTCAACACACAGATGGTGGTGAAGAGCCCTCATGCAGACCCACAGATGGCACCTTGATAAAACATACTAGTCCACCCACTTTCTTTATCCTCTTGGCCATGAAAAACAGTTAGACTGAGGAGGCCGGAGTGAACTAAGCCAATGGAGTTGTCCATTTGCCCACAACAGTGGTTTCCACCATGTCTCTGCATGCCACGGATGTCTTTGTCAGCTGTTTGCGTTCCAGGCCACAGCATCAGCACTTCAGTATCACCTATGATTAGGAACCAACCCCAGAATACTTTCTCTCAACCCTAACAGGCAGACAAGCCAAGAGGGGTCCAGACATAACCCCTTCTGCCATTGCTATATATTTCTTTAAGCCTCACAGCAGACAGCAGGGATTGGGGCATATTAGCAAATTCATTTAAGAAGCATTGCCCCAGGTTGAAAAAATCGTGTCCCATGAAGTGCCAGGTTTCCATCCCACCCAAAGAGTACAGTCACTGATTTCACTCATTACTACAACTTTTCAGCAAGAAGAACTAATAACTTATAATATAAAATATTGTAGGTTCAACTATGTGGGGGGACTGTAAAAAAGTAACTGAGCCTTGGTTGGAAAGCATTTTAAGTAGGGTGGAGAGCTCTGACAAGTGGTTGTAATGGACTGTGTATCTGTTACCTTTACACTCTTTCACACAATGCATTTTGTAGATATAAAATGGAACATTAACTTTATCAAGAGCCATCGGTAGAAAAGTATCAGTGCACATTATTGTCTTTTATCACCAAATTCATGGACCATTTTATGAACAGTTTGGTGAATTAACAATTATATGCTTGGATAGCTGAGACGGGCTGTTTAATGGAAGCTGCTGATATGCCAAGCGAGCTGGGCATGGAAAGCTTAGTTCTTGTTTGTTATCAAAGCTTTAATAATCAGTATGAAGGAACATCGAATCCAGATGAAAGTGAGACTATAAAGCTGTTTAAAAATAGAAACCTCTTCATATAAGGACAGGATCCAGATGTCGTACACCTTTGCTGGTTATAACACCAACACACTCAAGTTGGTTTGACAAAAGAGGCAACATGCCCATCTTCTTACCCCTCACTCTCCACAAAACACCCTTTACCCCCCTGCCCTTTCATCCTGGCTGTCTTTCTCTCACTAACATACCTACATTGTGTCTTTATAGAAACAGAAAAGATGTCAGAAAACTGGTTTTCACTTTTGTTTGCTTAGTGCAGGTTAGCGAGTTTAGTCTGCTTTCCTATACTACTTTATTCTACTGTTGCATTTGCATTTTTAGTCATTCTAGCGCCATGGCTCTATTGATTGCAATGCCAGTCTGTCTGTTGGTTGGTCAATTGGTCGGTTGGTCCAACACTTGGGTCCAACACTTTAGTCCAGACTGAAATATCTCAACAACTACTAGATAGCTTGCCATGGATTTTGGTTCAGGCATTCAGGGTCCCCCAAGGGATTAATCCTAGTAATTTGAGGTTCACATTTGTGGTTATAAGTGAAATGACCAAAGAACGTTTGTATGGATTGCCATGAAATTTGGTACGCACATTCGTGTTTTCATCAGGTCAAAATTTCAATTTGTCCAATACTTTGGTTTATCACTAAATACTTGTAAAACTAATAACATTCCCATCAGCCTCTGCTGTACTTTGTGTGGAGTGCTATTTAGATAGCATTTAGCTTAATGCACCACAGTGCTCAAGTACAGCTTCACAGAGCCACTAGCATACCTGTAGAACCACATTTTACCAAGTTAAACCAGAGCACTTAGCTGTAATTTATGGATTCTTGTCAGCTTGAAAAGTTGTATGGGCATCATGGATGCAGACATTCAGATGAGGCCTCCCCATACACGTCCATCCTATTTGCTCTTCATAGCCTGGCACTCTTCTCTGTGGGATCCCCTTCCTGTCCTGAGTGCTTCCCTTCACTTTCCCTCCTGACATCCAAAATCACAGGCTGTACTTAAGTTGATGAGAAAGCGTGGTACAAGTATACATTAAGCAGACAAGAGTCGGTGTCATCCAGTCGTTAAGGTGATAATTATTCAAACCCACACACCATCAGCTGCCTAAACGGTGGCATGGTGGATCAGAGGTTAGCATTGTCACCTCACAGCTGGAAGGTGCTGGATTTTGAAGCCCTTGAAGTAGACTGGGGCGTTTCTTTGGGAAGTTTGCACGTTTTCCTTTCTGCCTCTGCACCAAAACATGTGTCTGGGTGGTCCACTTACCGCATACTCCACAACACGTGCATGTTAGGCATTAGGAATACTCCCGCCTTTGGCTTTGACATCTAGAAATATTAGATATTGCTCATAAACTGTAGGTTCCTGTTTTCATGGTACTTTGGTTGATGCCTCAGGGGAGAAGCACTGCATTTTCAGTATCTAAAACACCTAAATCAATAATGACCAACCCATCCATCCACAAGGCTCCATAAAGCTCCTAATATGGCTGTATTGTTCACTTTATCCACATTGCTTTCTCAAGCACTGTCCCTGCAGCATCAAGCCAGCATATTTCCCTATCACCTTTGGTCAGAAACCAAACCTTTCTTCAGTCCATGCAGGAGGTAACATACTATAAGGTGAAGCCCACCTTCATGGACTGAGCCCAGATTATTTTTATCTCCAAATGAAAAATGAGAGCAATATCTCCACATATCACTTGACCCACTTACACCTCTGTTGTTTTATCTACACTGAAATGAGTGGGTGGATTTCCTTCTCATCCCCCAGTCATTTATTTTGTTTTGTTTTGCTCTAATAATAGAAATGAGTGACATTAATGGCACGTCCTCTTCCTGTTCATTTTCTAATTTGAAGACACTGATGGACTGTGATTAGATAAATTCTTTCCTCGGATTATCTCTGACCCATATTTTTTTCAGATTGATGAGCTGTCAGTTTGATAAGCAAAGTGTCACATTGTCTGGATGTTCTTGTACCATACTCCTCCCACCAGCTTCACTAATTCTGTTGCAGATTGCTAATATTGTGGTCAACTTCAGTAGTCATTTTTTTCTTTTTTTACTAGTGCAATGGGGCATAGTACAAAAAGGTGACAAACTGGACAGACGTAGTTGTAACAAAATATACAGACAATGACACAAAACGGTAAGACATAAAAACAGGTTATGATTTGAATTTGGTAAACATTTTTAGTTGTTTTTGCTAGTGGGAGAACTACTACGTTTCAGTAGTCATTTCATGCTGTTGGTCAGTTTGAAAAGTATCTCCCCTTACAATAATTCTTTCTTCTTTCTTGGCTGGCTTTGAGCTACAGTGGCGCTGTTCAGTGGGTCATATGGCACAGCCCTGGAGTGTGTCTTTTAAATTTTAGGTTTAATGACTTTGATATTGTAAGCTGCTGTGAAGACTGCTCGGCTCAATTATTCGGAAGAAGACACCAATCATTCTGTAACAGTGAGCTGTTGTTTGCGCTCCATCAAGCTGTCTTGTCCCTTATGTTATCTGTTTAATGGTTATATTAATACAGTGCCTTTTCTAAAGCTCTCTTAATGTCATAGAGTATTGGTATAAATGGATTTGTCAGTTTCAAAATAAATAATCAAATCATGACCTGCCCAATATCATGAGCAGGAAGGACATTTACACCCAAGAGCCCTTATGTAAGCGTTTTGCAATACTCCTCTATCCTCATTTGTCAGGCCAGAATGTTCTGGCAGCAGCACCACTCAACAAGTATTGAATACTCAGTTCTTTTTTTTCATGTTGATGTCAAAAGCTTGAGAGAACTAGAGAAACTTGAACATCGAACCTGTTACTGAATATTCATTGTGCCTCAGCTCTTGTATCCTTAGAAATTAAACTGCATTTATTCTTATGGATATGCCAAGGACTGTTCTTAAGGTCACCAAGCTAACTTTAAAGAACTAGTGTCAGCAAAGATGTTTCGCCTCACATTTCCTCATGTCTTCTGTTAAAATATGCACTTTACACCACATCTGCAGCCACCTGCTCTGCCAGGTTACCTGCTGCATGAGAGGAAGTAACCCCAGCTGGTCAGAATTGGTCAGAGTCTTTGATTATGGATTATCTGCCAATACTGAGTCTGATTGAATATTTATGTGCATGACAGTAAAACATAAATTACATGGATAAATAAATAAGACATTTTCACATGTGTACTAACACAAGATGGAGTGGATACGTGAGTTACTTTTTTCCGGCTCAGTTTCAATGTCACCCTGTGGACCTTTGACTGAAAGGCTCCGGGAAAGTGATGTTCTCATCACTATCACAAATCAGCCTCCTTCCACAATTGTGGTAGCTGTCACTGACTGGCATAGCTGACTGGACCATCTGAGAGAGGTTTGTGGTGGGACTCATTGTCAGACTCGGGATGAAGAGGAGCTGTGGGATATAGGCTGTGGCCATTAATTATTTGCCTTCCATCACGCTGACTCATGGGAGTGATTGGTATGTGGGGTTTGGTTAGAATTATGTTGATAACTTATGTTGTTAATATTTATGGTTGCATTCGAGATTATGGAAAGATGCCAAGCATTGATTTTGTTGGATAATGCAGAAGATTTCTGTATGAACTGGCATAAACAAACTGCAGCACTAATTGATAAAACTCCATTTATATTGCACTGTATTGTTTCTACTTTACATGCAATACCTTAAAACCACCAAAAAGTATGTTCCTGAGCTTGCAGCCTCATCTGGAAGGTCTACATAGTTTTCACATGTTTGATATTTTTGTTATTATGCTTTGCTGATTGTGTTACTTTGTCAAGTCATCTTCAGGTCATGAAGATGGCAAGGAGTAAACTTATTGTCCAACGTTTCACAACTGAAAACTCTTTCAAACCCGTGAGCAAAATGTTTAGTCTAAATGGGCAAACACTGTTGGGTCTGGTGGTGCCTGAACCAAAGCATGCACGATTTTGTTTTTGTGTTCCCACAAAGTAAATCTTATAATGTGCGACAACCCCATTTTGATTATTATTGTTAGGAAATTTGAGATTTCTTCGGACAAAACATCTTAAAGGGAGCTTATGCCCTAATATATTGAGCAACTCAGTTGGTGTTTTTAGGGATGAAACCGCTGCTCTTCAACTCCATGGATATTGAAGGGTGTGTTTTTCAAGACTGTCAGCAAATGATGGTGGATACAGCTTGTCTGGCTGATTATTCACCATACAGGTAGAAGGAACTGAATGAAACAGTTGCTCCGAGGGCCTCAGAAGTCATTTATCATGAATAAGCCAATTGACATGGTGGATGCAAGCCTATTACCTCAGTTTTTATAGTTCTCGCTACATGATTGCCTTTGAAATGTGTGGTAACTTAATTGTGATTTCCCAGTCTTCTCTTTGTGATGCAGGATGCATTATTGTGCAGCCTTTACAATTCACCGTTTATGCTGCCACTTTCCTGCTGGGATTTAATGTATTGGAACACCTCTCTAGATTTTTGGTTTCCCAGGAAACTCACCTGACTTTGTCACATGGCAAGAGGAATTAAAGAAACCAGCAAGAAGCTTGGCCTGCATTAGTGTGTTTCTGTCTTTATTATCTGTGCTCACCTCTATTATAGTTGGTGATCCACTCTGATTTATCTATAGCCTAGATAGGATAGATCAATTGAAAATCTGCCTTTTTTTCCTTTTATAAAAAATTATTATTTGATCAGAGATTTGCTGAGGTACACTTGTGCCTTATAAAAAAAATAAATCAAATAAAAATCTTTACATGGATATACATTTTACTGCACTGTAATGCACAATAATGACTTGAACCAATGGCCATTTTATAAAAGCCTGTACATGTCGTGTTGTAAACACTGCAGACTTGTGCTGCAGGTCTGTCCTACAGTGCATAGGAGGTGATGTGCTTCACTTTACAGAAAGCAGCTACAGTGGTTTGTTTAGATTAAACAGAAGACAAGGTGATAAGCATGAGCTACCAGTACCAAGAGTAACATTTTTGGGGTAGTGGATCTTTCATGACTTAACTTTAAATGTTGCCAAGACACTCTACACTCTCTACAACGAGAGCACTCGACTGTCAGTGCTGAGCCAGCTTTAACAGCTCTGATGTAATTAATTTCTCATTGCTTGTTATAACGGGCTTTATCACCCATGTGTCACTAATCAGCTCCCTCACAGGCATCTTCTGATGCCACATGGTTCAGCCATGTCTCCATGGTGCTTCGTCACTTGGTATCCATTGCACATCAGCAATTCAGATCATTCAAACATGACGGTGATCAGGAAAAGATGAAATGGAGGCCCATTTGCAGAAGACTAAATAGATTCCTCAATGGAATGCAGGTAGATATTTGTGTGTATTAATTAGTTTATCTAAAGATTTACTCTATATTGTTTTTGCCAGTGTGACCAAGGTGCTCACATGTAATTTCCGAAATTCTAAAATGCAAACTTTTTGGCCTTTGCACCCAAATTCTTCTGATTGCAATTTTTAGCTTTGACACCAAGTTGTGACCCGAGTGTCACTTTGTCATGCATTTTTACCTGTTTACCTCTTTGTTGGGATGTTCTAAGATGCTCTGCAGGACAAGATAATAACTTAATTAAATGTGTGAATTTTGGACCCACATTGCAATCATTCGGCTCCAGAACACATTAGTCATTTTCTTTTGCCCTTTTTGGGAACTCCAAAGAAATACTGATCAGACACTTCTGTCACTTTGGAGAAGGCTGAATTAAAACTGCAGCAGTTTACTAGCTACATGTTCTGTTAACATATATAGAGATCAACCTGACAGTGGTCCTACAATAAACATTACCTTTGTGAAGACCCCCCCCTTCTTTTTTTTTTTTTTTCTTTTTTTTTTGTGAGCTATTCCTTTAAGGAGCTTTTCTTTCTCATCAGTGGGTTGGCCTTCGGTCCCATAGCTCTCTGCTGCTCAGCCTCTTCCTCAGTTCCAGACACTGCTTTCTGCTGGGAAACTGCTGAAGCATTTCCTCCCCTGCAGACTGTTTTCCCTCGCTGTGCCTTTTTGATTGGGGGAAATGAGGCAGCAGAAAAGGAGATGACAACGGCCATTTAGGGGTTTTTCATACACCCCTTATATCTTCTCTTTTCGTTCATGCAAGTTCAGACAACTTCTGACTGACACAAAAATGTTAGGAACGCTGCTTCTCCTCTGGTAGAAAGCTGTGGTCACTTGTTGATTTCACTTGTTAAATCTGTTTCAGTCATGAAGAGGCAGCGTATCTGACAAGATGTCAAAGGGTGTTTCAAAGGCTTGGCAAAGTAGATCTATTCATTAGAAATTATGATATGAAACCAAGCATTAGCAAGGTCTTTTCTTACTTTGTGCTCAGTCGTTTCAGCTTTTGTGTCTTAGTTGTTGTGTCTGTGACACAGTGAGTCAGTGTGACAGTGCAGCCCACATGGTGGTCACACGTTTGCACCTACTGTGGTCTGAGGTGTCACATCCATGTTGGCAAAATATGACAGTGCAAGTGCAGAGTAGATGAATATAATTTCTTTCTGAGATTCAAGTGCAGTGCTACTCCATGCTGTATTTAACTTAGCTTTGCAAATTCATTGAAGTGTATTCAAGATTTAATTGTGTCCACTGGGTCATATTTAGCTGCGTTTCTGCAAGGACATGATGCTGATAAAGGGATTAATTGCTATGCTTTTCCTTCTGTCTTTATACAGCCTGTCCAGGAGGAGGGTTGGCGCATATTAACTACAAAGTAAAAAATGGATGAGCCTCCCATTTCAAGGTGACAAATATGTGGCCTCAGTGCTGCCTAATTATGATAATATCCCACATCAAATAGTTGGAATTAAAGGGCTGTTTGATGTTCAGCTCAGTTGAAGTAGCAGTGATGTGTGATATTTTTGACTTTGAGGATACAAGCGGCTGCGACACTTATATGAATGGAAGCTTTTGGAGGTAAACCGCATGAACCACTTTGCCTTAACAACATGAACACATTGCTGTGGATACAGGTTTGCACATTATAATTTGTCAACTAGTGACAACATGACAGTGCAGAAAAGTGGTTGTTACTCTGCCATGATGAACACACCAACAGGGCTTTACTGTGTCAGCTGCACAATTGTTTTTCTGTCCTAAAGGCTTGGTCGGCATGCCCAGACACACATCCATATTTGTTTTTTGTTCAGTATGTTAGAAGCTGTTGATCATACCCAACCATCATTGAAGTTCAGGCGTGATAATATTAATATTAAATAATTTAATCCAATTGAAATGTAATTTGTTTGTGCATGACACAGGACAAAATTAAAAATTACATTTTCAATTTCATGTTTATTTGTCAATGGATTTATTTTGATTTTCAGTTTTCTACCAAGTATATTTACCACTGCCTATATGTTGAATGAATGAAAAATGGAAACAAAAGCCTGTGCTTACGAGGCGGTGCTCTCCATCCATCTGATAGACATGATTTTATTCAGAAGAAATATCAGACAAGCATAATTGCTGTGCCAGTAGTCAAGCAGTTCCTGATCTGATAAGGTCTGAATCCCTCAGACTGCTATGTAGCTACTCGGTTAGGATGGCTGCATGACAGCTTGATGTCGGACAATACAGTATTGCAGGCTCCAAGTAAGATATGGTGATTATTGATGAGACTTTTAGGCCAGTAGTAGAAAGAAAAGTGATTCTCTGCATTCGTCCGGTCCGTGCCTGGTTTTGTTTGACAGAGTTCTGTATCAGTCAGTGAGTCTGTCAGTGGTTTGATTCTCATTGCCACCACTCAGTCAGTGCGTACAATATATTTACTCTAAATAGTATGTGTTTGCAACCTAAAATGCAGCATTTAATTCAATAATTCTGATGTTATTCCTTCTGATGATCTGATATTGTCCAGATGCTGGACATCAAAAATGAGTTCTAATTCTGAGAATGTTGATTGTATTTGCACATTTTAAGATTACATTTTATTATGTTCTCTTTGAGTGCAGTCGTAGCCCATTGATCATGCTTCCCTACGGTCATTTAAGAGTTTAGGTTTTTGAGCAAATGATTTGTGCTTTTCTTCTTCAGTTTTAGAATTGGTACCAATGTTGTTTCTTTGGCGACATCTCTGTTTTGCTTGCAGCTGCTGTATGTGGTTGATTAAAGTGTAACACTTTTCATTGTAAGGCGTAAAGCAGCATTGCACATTGCCTGTCAAGACCCTTCGTTGTCCTGCTGGGATGGGCCAGGCCAGGCTCAGAGCAGTTTTACTAATAACAGGAAACGTGGCCACTGCTGCAGATGCTAATGAGCAGCTGCCCGGAGCCTGAGACAGTCTGATTACAGCAGGAAAAGTGTAGTTAACATGCAGAAATACTCTGAAACGTCAGATGTGACTTGGCCATGTGCTAGCTGTGCTTCACAAACGGCAAAGAAAGAGGAATATCACCAGTTAAAATTCTGTTTGTGTGTATACATGTTTAATCATGTTTGTTTGACTCTCATTAGTAGAGATGCCATTAATTATGCACAGTTCATGCTTTGATAACAACAAGATGCACTTTCAACCCCATATTAAACTGAGATGTGTGTTTTGCAGCAGCACATCAGGCTCCATCATGTCTCTGGAGAGGTAAACTTGTGATAACAGTCAGCACTGCTATAATATCATTACTGTTATTATAGCAGATTGCAGGGTCTGAGTGCTGACTCAGCAGCAGCTGACTGAATTATAACTCTGATTATTCACAGCCTGGTACTTCCTACCAAGGTCAATTTGGAAGAGGTACTGGGTTTTTTCTAAAGAATCATGGAACAAGCATCAGGCTAGGGTGCCTCCCAACCTGATACTGACCTTTGCCAGCCTAAACATTTCAGATAGAGCATTAAATGTTGCAAAGACCCTCTGGTTTTTCATTAAAGCTTTACAAAGCAGCATGCATTCATTTGTATACTGTAAGTTGAAGGGTTTTGCTAAATGTCACTGTTACATTAAATCCTTGTTATACCTGTCAGCCTTTTTCTTTACTTGGCCTTTGTTCTGGGCCTGACATAAAAGGGAGGGATGGGGGCTACATGCTGCCTTTTGGCCCAGATATGTAGTGACTGTGTGATATCTTCATTGTCACTGTAATTTAATGTGATGTTCAATAGATGGTTGCTTCACCAAGCCCTTTTCAATTTCATTGTCCTTTTTTTTTTTTAATTCCCCCCCCCCTCTCCTTGATTATATTGATGAAAGCTCCTAGCAGTCTCAGTTGTCATTGGAAACGGGAGCTGGCAAACAAGGTCTCAATTTGAGGCTGGGCTTTGTATCAAAAGCATGGTGCTTTTCAAGCCAGTGCATGTTTTTTATCAACGTGCCAGACATGTTATTCTAGTAACTATTTGTTCCACGGATTGTTCAGTTTGGTCTTTTTGGCCTCAATGTTTTGTAGTCATGTTGTATGCATCAACGTTAATGGTAACATTTCATATATATTTTTTAAAATTTTCTTACAGGATACTTCGCAGTCAGTGGGATGTTAGAGCTCTGGAAGCAGGACTGACGGAAGGAGCATGGTGAAACACCAACCCCTACAGGTCTATGAGCGCCAGCTGTGTTTGTCATGTATCACTGGGATGTACGGTTGCCGCTGGAAACGCTATCAACGTTCCCATGATGACACCACCAAGGTGAGATGGGGTGGAAATGCCTTTTGTGGGTGAAGTACACCAATCAGTATTGCTGTACATCTGGCTGTCAGTGATTTAAAAAAAAAAAAAAAAAAAAAACTAAAACTAAAAAAAAACCCACACAAAATGACTATTTCTTTTTTTTTACACAACAGTCAGATACAGTACATGTATATAATGGTCACTAGATAACACACATAACTCATGTATGCCTTCAGCAGCCAATCTGTTAATGCAGACTGACGTTTGACTGACCTTGTCTGAATCTTTCACATCTTACAGATTTACTTAAGTTTTACATTCGGGAGATTATAGATAACCCTTTCCCTGTGAAAAAACCCCTTTTAATGGTTTGATGCCCGGATACATGGAATTGCCAAAACAACATTGGTTAGCATCTCAGTAGGAAATAGAGTTCAGGCTGCCCTTGCTGTCATTGATCATCTCACAAGATAATTATTAGTTGTACACACACTCATCTGTGCACATTTGCTCACATCAGGTTGGCAGTGAATGAGACCTGATCATCTCATTCTCCATAATTCATCATGTCATGGTCATTTTCCACAAATACTGTGCGGCTGTCTGTCTTGAGAGAGATTGATGCAGAATGATATCAATGTTTAACTTTTTAATAGCATTCCTTTTTAAAAATGTGAATTTCTACGAGTTTTAATTAAGAGATTACAGTGTTTCTTGTCTGTTTTCTACATCTTCCATACCACCTACATTTTTGACAAAAACTGTATAAAAATGATGGCATTCCTCTGCTTGATTTTTGGCTGCTGAATTTAAAATCTATTTTTGTAGCTTACATTAGTTACATTAATGTGAGTTTTTTCACAGCTCTGAATTATAAGACGTCTGTGTAGGAAGTGGAACATTTTCTTAAGTACTCTGTTACTGAATATCCTAAAAAAACCATATATATAACTCATAGAACAGTCGGTGTTTGGCATGATGGTGGTCTCTAAATATCCTACACTGATGTTTGCCTCTCAACATTGATTAATAAAGAACAATTATCTTTGACCAAATATGTCCTTGCTAGCTTATCCCCCATTCAATAACCTTGAGCTTGAGAGGTTAATTTGACATTACAATACTCCACTGTTTCCAGCTGTCTGTCATCTCCTACTTTCTGTTTTTAGTTTGTAATTAGTTTAATCAGATTTTGTACCATCAAATGTTTTTTTTGTGTGTGTGGGTTTAATATAGAGCCACGAGCCTGGCAGTTGTTTAGTGCAGGATATACTGCAAGTATTCTGTTAAAGTCACATTTATCATAGTCTGGAAAGTTTTAAGCATTTAAATGTATGCCTGTAAATGGTTACATTCTTAATTATGCAGTTTTATTATTTTTAACACATTTGTAGCCAAACTTTCTTAAATGTTAAGCCAAAGTGTCCAAACAGAACAGTCACACTCAACTCCCAACCAAAGAATATTGCAGGTTTTTAATTTGTTTTTTGTATTAGACAAACGCCAGGATAAGTATTACAGCCTACACAAGATCCGCAATTCGTCCTGACCTTTCCCTTTATCTCCTCTACTCCATATTTAGGAAGGACACAAAGGTTATGTTGCTGCAACAAACTGAAACACACAGCACATACCCTGCACGCACATGCACCCAGACACTAGGTTGGATCATTTATTTATGCCCACATACCATACTGTAGACAAGCAGAAACCTGGGACACAGCTATCACTCAGCACACACACAGATGCACCAAAGAAAATATATGGCCCGCATTAAACCTACATTAGGTGTGTAAACAAACAGATACAAATAACACAGGCAGGGATGGGTGGTTACATTTGATAGCTCTTGGATCATCAGCAGAACTGAATACAGAAAAGATAAGAATACAGAGAGATTGATTTGTTCCCCCCTCCTGTTTGCAGGAAACTGGACACCGTGTAGCTCTGTTTCCTGTTGCAAGTGGTTGTCTTTCAGGCCAACTGATAGGATAGTGCCGAGTCAGCATTCTTTGTTCACAGTGCTCATCCTTTGTTTTGACCGTGTGGTGGTGGATAGCAGTTGTCTTGACCCCAGAGTGCAAGAAGCCCACAGTCGGGCACATGCACTCTGCAGGCTGCGGTCACTTTCCAATGAGTTGATCCAGGAAGTGAATATTTTTCCCCTCAGCATTCTTTTAATTTGTTCATACAATAAGTGTTGAGAACTGCAAACCGATTGAGCCAAAATGATGCATTCTACAATAATTGTGCTGCTTTGTCTTCGTGCGATCAATAATTATGAAGAATGGAGGAATAGAGCAGTGTAATCTGCTATTTAATTGTCTGTATTTACTTGAGTGTCTACTAAAAGCAGAGAGCTGTCATTTCCATCAAGAATGCTTCCTAGCATAGGTCAAGGTGATGTCATATAAGACTGCATCATTAACGATCCCAGTAAACAAACTGTGACTAATCAAGGACGGGTATCAGCTACATGTAACTTGAACTGAGAGAATCACAGAAGCGTGAGAACTGAGAATCTCATGTTGAAACAAGTGAAGATTCATTCATAATCCACAAGCAGATCGCGCCATTTCTCTCCCTTTTTTTGTCTTTGCTCACTGTAATGAGCCGTTCAGGTTGACTGGCTGTCTTAGTGAAGCTGCTTCGGTCTGTGTTCAAGGTGCTTTGTAGGAAGACAGCCCACGTCATGCAGTGCAAGCCGATCTGGCCTCTCAGTAATAATTGAAAGTATTTCCATTTAGCCAGTCTTTACCATTCAGTCACACAAAGACTTCAAAAATAGAAGTAAAGCTGCTCTGCCTTCATTTGTCTGTGATCTTGTGGTCTTCATTAGCCCTGACCTGGGACATATTGGACAAATAAGACAACACAGTTACCTAAAACTAGCAGTTGCAGTTGGTTTGCACTCCACAAAGTGGCATATTGTTGTTTCATTTGCTTTGTACAGTTAAAATGCCAATACAATAGATCAAATGATCAGAATTCAAATCAATTCAAATAATTGTTATATAAAGAATTATAGAATAGAATAAAATTGTTCCCTTTTTCTTGTATCCAAGTTCTTTTTTTGTATGATTTCCATTTTTGGACCTGTGACTTGTATTAATTTCTAAGGCACATTAATATTTTCCAGCTAAATTTCTTTTCTCTGCATTTTGTGTGCCTGATCGCATACTTGTCCACTCGTTTTCCTTCGCCAGCTGTCAGACTGAAAGGTCATAAGCTTCAATAAATCAGATGTGAGGGGACTCCATGATGAGGGTGAGGGTGTGATGGATGCTTGGTGATGTTTTATGATAATAGTTAATCATATGGATTTTAGCTTGTCAAGTAGCGTGTATGTGTATTATATGCATTTTACTTTAGTAGTAGTAGTATAACTAGTAGTAGTTGTAGTTCAGACCCTACAATTAGATTAATTCTTTGAACACATTAGGTTTTGGTATTGGCTGAATGTTGTTTGCTTTTGCCAACAGGGTCCATCTGCTGTATCAGTTTGTCTAAAATGAAGCAAAGAGTGTAGGTTTCCAGGACCATAGTCCTCCTCTCTATAACTTCCATCTTCTCTAGGGCATCTGTCATCTTTATTTGTCTGTCGTTTTTGGATGGTAAAGCCACAGTTTTATTTGTTTGTCCACTTTATTCGATGACATTCATTTGTAGGCTGTGATGTAAATTCAGAGACGCTTTTACAACTTTACAACTTTGTCTTAAGTGATAGTGATCTGAATATCTTTAGGTTTTTGGACTGTTGGTCAGACTAAACAAGACATTTGAAGACGTCAACTTGGGCTTTAGGAAACTGTGATCAGGTTTGACATTTTATAAAAAAAAAAACGATTAATATATCAGCAAATTAATCGATGCTGAAAATAATCGTTATTTGCAACCTTACACCTCACTCTTACTATAATTCAAAACAATTAATAATGATTAATAATTGTTTTTTGATAATAGGGATTATATTCTATTATACTGCAGTATCAATGTAAATGTTATAATATGTGGTCAGGTGTGATCAATGTCAGGTGATCTGCTGACTTCCCCGCCTTGCTTGAAAAATGCAGGCAGTCACTCGAGCAGGATACACTCACATGTTCCAGATAGTGAAACCAAGGCCTTGAAGGGTGAGGGATTTATTTGTAGCTTCACTATAACGTCAGTACATTGCAAGGCAGGATCGCAATATTGTTCTCAAGAATGGGAGTCGTTTATTTGAAATTTTATACTAGAGCCTTTAGTTTTAGGGCAGTCACTTTAATGTGCAATCAGCAGCACAGACGGCTACACACACACACAAACTGGATGAATCAAAGCAGCTGTCGCTAAGGGACTGAAGGAAACTATGTAGAATCTAAAACATCTACCTGATAAGTGCTCTGATAACTAAGATGGTTGCTGAACAACATATTTACTTTATCTGCACAGATGAGAAAATCCCCAAGCTGAGTTCTGGTGTGTGGCTTTTCAGCCCTGTGATGCATAGAGAAAGTGGCATAACATATACACAACGTGAATTGTATAGCATGATATTTCAATGACATATGAAGTCTGTGGACCTTTTCACTGTCTGGCGCTGCCTGTGATTACAGAAGTCTCATCCTGAGTTCAGTTCAGAGCCTGAGTGTTGATCTTGCAAGAGGGGTAAACAACAACCACAAATATTGCAACAAAAATGTGATCCTCTCACAGCAGAGCAGTGATCAGTTTTATATATATATTCCATAGTTTTAAGGGGGTTTAAAAGGGAGAAGCAATGCAGGATCAGCCAGCCATGTTGGCTGCTGACTTATACCACTTGTTGGTAGCTTGATTTTCTGTGAAAATGTATAAGATCTACACATTAAATACTAGAAAATGTATGACTTTTGTCTGTAAAATACATTGACAGTGTTATTTCTATATTAATTAATTTTAGTGTAATGTGCGATATGTCTAAATATATAAAAAATGCAGGTTCTGTATTAGGAATGTGTCATATCTTTCAATTTTCAGGACCACCATCCTGTGTTTGCATACACTTTTTTACATTGTATCACTCTGTTGGTATAGCTGTATTATAAAGCAGTGCACACCATATGTGAAATGCCAGGGACTTATCAGGATATGCTCAGGAATGTGACAAGGAACTGACTTGACAGAGGCATGTGCCCGTGCCTCACAGGGAAAAGAGCAGATTCAACAAAAGAATAACAGCTAAAGCAGCTTTGTCTCTTTTTCTGCTTTATGTGAGCTGAAGAAAATGTCTATGCTATGTTCAGCAACATCCCACACCATATTTTCTCTCCACAGTGTTGGCATGTTAGATGGCAGCATACTGAGTCAAGCTGCCTAATGGAATGCATCATTTAATTGTGTGTTGTCTATATAGTAGCAGAGGTCTGCACTGAAATTATCTCTACCATACAGTAATTTAGCATGTGTATATGTGAATGTTGAATGTTTATTTTAGTATAGTATAGTACATTTTCAGCATCTCTGAGATTTCCAGTACAGTGTTTGCTATTGGTCTTCCCTCTGATGACTAATCTTCTAATCTGCAACTCGTAATCAGCAGAGTACAAAAAGTGTTCAGAAAGTTGTCTTGTGATATTTGTGCAGAGAGGTGCTGTCACCCTACATGGTGACGCACTGTACATGATACAAGGACAAGTTTCTTCATGTAGTCCTCACACATGAAGTAATCAACAAACACCAAAACATGCTTAATTCTTTTTTCACATCAATTCATACTATACTACTGTTAACACAGTTCTACAAAAGACTGCTCTGGTAGCAATGTGTGCAGTTATTATTACACTAGTAATCCACATGCTTGCCTGTGTGATTTATAGGCTGTGTTCTTTCCAATATGTGCTGCTGTTAAGGGGGTCAGAGTTAAGCACAGAAAGCTAGTATACTGTAGCTGGCTGCATTTGTAGGTTTCGACAACTTGAATACATTTACACATATACACAGCAATACACAACTTGACTTGTGAATCTGCCTAATGACTAGTTTCCATGTGTGAATGTGTTTTTATTTTATTTTTTTATCACTTCTCAAGAATATCAAATCAGAGTTTTATTTGTCACATGCAGTCATACAAGTATAACAGTGAAATGTTTTTTTTTCTGGAAGGTTCCTAGCCTGTGCTAACACAACATATGAAATATAAAAGACAAGATAATAAATATGGATAAAACTAGACATATGTAATAGATCTTATGTAATCTATTTCCTACAGTGCAATCCTAGTTCCATATTCAATTTAATTCAGTTTTATTTATATAGCGCCATATCATAACAAAGTTATCTCAGGGCACTTTTCCATATAGAGCAGTCTAGACCGACTCCTTATGTTTACAGAGACCCAACAATTCCCACCAAGAGCAAGCACAATTCGACCCTAGGTTGACCTGCAAATCAAAGGTAGTATTGCCATTTGCTTTGTTTAAATAATCGCATAGTATATGTATGTGTTTTCTTATTTGTAACTGAGTAAGTAAGCACACGTGTTTGTCCATGCATGTCTGCACTGTGCTGTAGAGCAGCTTTAGTAATAACCATCCTATGGATATGACACTATATTGTATCTATCTAATATATCCTGTTTGACATAATGAAGCATTCTTGGAGGTAAATGAGGGAGCACACGAATTGTTCAGTCATGTGGGGCATTATCAGTAGTTATGCCCCACATGAGCAGCAGTTGCCCTCACAGGGAAAAGTAGGGCAAATGAACATCAGAAAAAACACTTAATGCCGCCATCTCCTTTAATTTGACCATGTTCTGTACATGCCTCACTTTCTTGGTCTTAATCTGATTTGGCACCAGATTATCCCAAAGGACCACATAAAAGGCGCCATAAAGTCTACTCATCAGTGATAAGTATTTAAAAGTCAGTTTATTACACCTATCTACTATAACTACAGTAAATGGGTATGGTAAACTCCACCCGGCTGGCACCCCAAATTCTGTCACCATACACTACGAAGGATATTTAAGATAAGATAAACCTTTATTGATCCCCAGCAGGGAAATTCAGTTGTTGTGGCAGCACAAGGACAGCAATATATACAGATGAAGAAAGTAAAAGAAAGATATAGGAGGTAGAAATATATAGAAATTATATTATTTAGAAATAATAGGAGGTATATAAAAACCAAAATAAAAAAATAGACACTAAGCTTACCACAAATTAACCTCAGGGCTGCAAAGTGTGGGTGTGGTTTCAGTTTAGCGAGGTATTTACTAAAACTAATGACTTAATATTACCTATTACTATTTTATTATCTTAGCCTCCGTTAAGTTGATTTGAATGAACTAAATTCAGACTAAAAGACCTGATGCTGGGCTGTTTAAGACTATTTAAATAAAGAGAAGACACTGTTTTGGAGCTGCAATCACGTAATGTGAGAAAATTTGAATTAAATAGCTTGATGGTATGAAAAAATGTACAGAAAGCCACTGAGGGAAGCAGAAAGGTAAAATCGTGTTGGCTGTTGTTTCAGTGCAGCTCTGTTGTCCTGCACTGTGGTGGTTCTGAACAGACAGCGCCTGTAAAGTGACTTTATGCACCGTTTTGATTTAATACAACATTCTTTGCTGCTGTTACTGAAGTCTAACCAGATGTTAAATACTGATGCACTTTCCTCTGACACGGTGGTGAGTCAGCAATGATATGTCAGTTTTCTCTAGCAGTCCCTCTCCATAATTTTGCCAGAGCAAAACCTTGATGCAATCCCATACTAAAAAAAAAAGGATAAACACTATTTGATTTGTAAATCCTTATTAGATATATTCCGAAAATTGTTTGTTTCTAGCTTTTATGTCTCTGCCTCTTGCAAAGTGCAAGTCGGTGATTTTCAGGAAGTGTTTACATGCTGCAGTTGATTTTTCCTTGATCCATTTGACCCCTCTATTTTTAGTAGTGGAGTTTGTTCTATAAGGCTTATTCTCTGATTTCCATCACTTTTCAGTATTTCTGGTTTAGGAAGCAAATTTGTTCATGATTTTATAAACAATATATTTAATCTTAACCATTGCAACTGTCTTGTTGCTACTCAAAGTAACTACAGAAAGGGTCCTTGATGGTTTTGAAAATCATTTCATTCCAATATGTTTTAATTACTTTTTTAATTACAACTCATCACATGATATAATTTGAATTAAAGCTAATTCAATAGCTCTTAATCTACAACTTGTCCCCTTTGTCCTCTGTGATTACTCCAAGGGGCGAACAGCATAACGCTAGTCAGAGTAATTATTAGAACCAAGCACTGATGACTGTTAGCTGCTCTTCAAACACTCTGATTCCCAGAGATTGTGGTGGTCTTTCTGTTGCCGCACTGTCAGTCCATGCCATGGGGTGTTGTGCCCTAATAAAATGCCAGCCATGCAGAATGGTAATTTGATGTCACCAGGGCAGGCCAAGTCATGTCAGGCTGGATGAGCTCTGCTGTTGAGTTAGCTGATAAACAGGAAGAGAACATTAGACCTAACAACAAGGTGCTTAAATCTTCAGTAAATGAGAATTATAAATTCTTCTTCAATCCATACTTGTCTTAGTTTTAGAATACTGTCACACCCATTTTTAGCATCAAATCTCAGAAATGAGATTGGGATACAGTTTATTAGGTGATCCGATTAATTAAAGCGACCTCAGTGTTCATAACTTATTGTCCACACCATCAGTGCTCTCTCAGGGGCATCTCAGGTCGCATCCATCATAATCCACAGGAGAGGAGCAGGTGGGGGAATGAAAGGGTAGGGGTGAACAATGTTGCCTGTCAAGGAGCAAGGTTGGATCTCCCACGTGTTTCTGGGTAGACATTAAGGACCATGGGAACCAGGGTCGGTGCTTTCTCATCAATGAGCAGAGCTGCCTCCGACGGGAGACAATTGTTTTTGTCATAAGATATATCTGAATGTACGTAAATGTGTGTGGGGTTAAACATTGGGTTTTTTGCAGTGGAAGATAAATGATAAAGATAAAACCACCTGAAGAGTCAAACAGCATTCTACTCTTTGGAAAATATTTGCAGGAAGTGTTTTTCTGTTTATATTGTTTTTGGGCCATTTCCTTCTAGTAAAGATACACATGTGCAGCCAAAATTATTTAGTGCCCATATTATCTGATGTAAGAGGAACCTCTTACATAATAATGTTTTTGTTTTTATTTATTTTATTTTATTTTATTTTATTTAGCAGGGACAATTCATAATATCTATATTGTACCAGATATAGCTAAAAGCTAATTTTCATCTGTAGTCCATGGGCGGAGACTACTAATAATGCGCAAATTACAGAGCTAAAAGTTCTGAACTTCTGAAATGTACTTCAGAAGCCATGTCCAAATATGAGAGGATTGGATCAGAATTGCCCCAATCTCTGTTATGCCATAAAACGATGCCCAGAATTTAAATAATACAGCTTTATTCCATCGTAATTTCCACATTTGGTCAATTGTTGAAATGTTGGAAAGCTCTTAAAACAAACTGGAAGTCAAAACCTGACATTTCAAATGCTGCACTGTTTAAAGTATTTCAGGCAATGGATTGAATCATGATTTAAAACTTCCATATTTAGCATTTGAAAAGCTTTAAAATTTTGTTAAAAAAACAAACTGTGAATGAGACGAGATATAAACAGGTCAGGCAAGACTGTCTTACCTGTGTGCCGCATCAGCTGGTTGAGGCGATAATAATCTGATCCTCTGCGCACACAACAATGGTGCATTCAAGCTGATATGCTTAGGTTGCTTAACTGAGTGTCTTCATCTTGACACTACAGTGCACTCAATGCACACATGCACATAGCTTTTATAAGGACATTTAGATGGCAACTAACGAATATGGATAAGTCTGTTGTTTTTTTCTCCCCCCTCAATTAATCGTTTCCTTTCATAAAATGCCCATCACCGGGTTCTGGGTAGAGCTGCAAAGATTAGTTGATTAATCAGTTAGTTGATCAAAAGAAAATTGCCAGTTATTTTGATAAATTAATAATTGTTTCAGCCATTTTGCACGCAAAAATGTTAAACATTTGCTGGTTCCAGCTTCTTAAATTTGAGGAGTTGGAGCTGAGGAGCTGCTTTTCTTTGTCATTTATTTATTATGCGTTTTGGACTGTCAGTTGGACAAAAGAAGCAATTTGAAGATGTGACTTTGGGCTCTCGGAAATTGTGATGAGCATTTTTCGAAATGTTTTGACATTTTATGAACTCGATTAATAGTGAAAATAAGCATCAGTTGCAGCCCTAGTTCTGGGAGCTTAAAGCAACATCTTCAAATTGTTTGTTTTGTGCGACGACCAGTCCAAACCCCTTAGATACTCAATTTACAGTGATATACAACAGAAAAAAGCAGAAAATCCTCACACAACTGACTAATTTTTTTGGCACTAGACAACATATCCATGTAATATAAAATACATCTTTACTGTTTATGCAAATGTGTGCATATATTTGGACAAAGGTCTTCGCCTTGCTAAAGACATGCTAGACACTTGTTATCTATAATGATTAAAATTACAGTTGACCTTTTGACTTTTTTACCCAGGAGGAGGTCTTTTTCTGATAATATGTGCAGTTTGTCCAAATTACATAGAATTCAAGTCGACAAGTGCAAGAGCTAACTACTGTTTTATCTAAGAATGTGATCAAAATGTGTTTGTGGTTTTGTCACACCCTGTCACTTCATGTGTTCACTGGCTTCAGATGATTGAAGCCCTACTATTCTTTAACCTAGACTTTATTCTATTAACTGTATGTGTGTGTGTTACCTAAGGGTTTTCAGCACATTTTAAGTCGGCCAACACTGCCGCTGCTGCTCAGTTCTTTCAGGTGCACTGGGTTTTCTTTAAATGATGAGCAATTTTCTGTGCTTTCTGAAAAGGTCAGAAGGTTCTTGTCTGACTCACAGCAAAAGTGTAGCTGTGTTTTAAAGTACGCTGAGGAAGATAGAGATGAGCATGCCTGCATTCACGTATCCTCATGAGTATTGCCTAGGGGTGTGTTTCTGAATCTGAAGATGTAGCCAATTTAATATTTGCCATGGTACAAAAGTGCATGGCAGAGGAGGACCGTAATTAGTCAGCTTACATGTGAAGTTATTAAAGGTCAATCCTTGATGAGCAAAGTGTATAAGGGAATACTCTCTGCAAAGGTCATCAGCCAGGTTCACATCATGTGCTCAACTTACATTTGTGGAAAGTTTACTTCTCATGAACTCTGCCGGTCTCTGACGATCTTCTGGAAAAGTTTTAAGTTGTGCTTGTCGCTAAATTATGCAAAATCATCCCCCACACATTCAGCTTAAAAGCTGTTGTATCCACAACAGTAGAAATATTCAATAATAATGTTTTTCCTTTGTTTTGGCAGCATTCAGAGCTGCTCTGCATTAATTGTCATGCCATGAAGCAGTGAATGAGTTTTTATTACCATCAAATGGACTTAAGTCATGTTTCTTTTGTCAATTTTAATTAAACATAGTGGATCCAGAGAAATTATTTTTTATGTTTGTATTTATTTGTGTGTGTGTGTGTGTGTGTGTGTGTGTGTGTGTGTGTGTGTGTGTGTGTGTGCGCGCATGCGCAGTGGGAGCTGCTGTGGTCCCTCATCCTCCTCTTTACCTTCTGTCTGCTGCTGGTCTGGTTCTACTTCTGGTGCGAGGCACATAACGACTACAATGAGTTCAACTGGTGAGTACACAACCAAAACCAAGTGCTCCTGTGTGTTGTCGGGTCAAACTGGGGCCAGATGCCTGTCACCATATTGTTTCGGCTGTAAATAAATTCTATCCATGCTTGTCGGCTTGTTGATTTCCTAAATCATCAGTTTAATCTGTCCTCTGCCTTAATCTGAGCAGAGACCACCGCACCAAGCCCTCCACAGATTACACCGTTACATAACAGAGATGGCTCACCCAACATTTCCTATTCTGTAATTGAGTCAGCCCAGTGCCGCTTTTATAATGTGACCACAAGTTTATGTGACTGAAAACATTATAAGCTACCAAAAGTAAGGCTTAATCCAAACCTGCAAGCAGAATTCATCTGTTTTCAATTGCATGTTTTAATGCAAAACCCCACACGATTTTCCTTAATTGAAGCACAATTAATCCCATGATTTCATACAAAAAATGCTGCTGAAATTCAAAACAGATATTTGACTTAAAATCCTCAAGGTGGAATTATTATTACTTAATAACATTAAGATTATGTATTGATGGATAAAGTTTCCAGCCAGCTCTTAAGACATTCTTTCCCCAAATTCTTTTTATTAACATTAAGTTTAATGTTGTGTGTTGTTTTAAAATCCTATGTATTTTATGTTCAGCATGTTCTTGTACATGTTGTAGTACAAAGTAGTTACTGTTGTGTCCCATAATGTCACATGTCCCTGGTCTTTTTCTCCAACTACCTTTCCCCTCCCCCTCTCTGCCTGCTCTTAACCTCTACAATGTCACCTTTTCCTCTTATCGTCTGTTGCCTTCCATTACCTCTTCTCACATTCCTCTCCCAATGTAGTTTTTCTGTGATACCCAGTCCCCTTTTCCTTCTCTCATTCATTCCTTAGATTGTTTCTTTTTTACCTATTTAATAGCCCTATATCAACATCTTTTTCCTCACCCCCCTCTTTCAGTTCATCCACTTCCCAGTCCACTTTCATCAGCAGTCTCACTTGTGTTTATTCATCTCTGGAGGTCAGTTTTGATGGGCACACATTAGCCCTTACTTTTTAATAGGAAGTATACAAATGTCCTGCTTTTTGAAGGGATTGGACAGATAATCACAGAGATGACATCCCTGCCCTTATGTGTTCTAGTGATTTAGCAGCAGGGAGTGTCCCAATCCATCTGCAGTATAAATATATTCACAAAGGGCTAGGTGCATCAGCACTAAGTGACCCTGCTGTGGCTCTCTGCCACCGGAATCACTGATAAGGCTTTGAAAGTAATTAGTGCTGTAGGCCCTAGCTGTCACACATACACACACACCAAAAAAAGTGTGATACATGCAGGCTGGTTATTTGTGTTTTAGCATTACTGCTGTTTCCCATACTGAAGATCCTCATAAGACAGAAACCAGCTGCCAATAATATTTACCAGCCATCCGTTAATATAACAATCACATAATGTCTTTGGTCTTTCTCTAGCTCAACAGTGGTGTCTGCGGTCACTGAGGCTGCTGTCTTTATTGCAACAATGAAGCATTAAGCTCGAGTTGATGGGTGTCTGTCTGCGAGTCAAAGACCTTTGAAACACCAACAGCCTCCTGTAATTTACAAGTCACTCAAAAGGCTTTTATTTTGTATGTGTCCTTGTTTTTTAAATCTTTGTTTACCTGTCTTGCAGATCCATTGTGAACTGATAATGCTAGACTCACATTACCCTGCTATCTAGTTGTGAACGAAGGTCTGCAAATCACAGCCTTTGCAGTCTGTTACTGTCATTCTTTACATAATTGAAAGTCAACTTATAAGGCATGGTTTGATTTGAAGGAAGTAAAAAGTAATAATAATGCTTTTTAAAACTAATACAAAAAGGCGCGCGCGCACACACACACACAGACTCAATTCTCCCAAGCCTTCATACCAGTTAGTAATAATAACATGCAGGTGAGCTTTCAGTATGTGAAATGTTATTCACTCTCTTGTTCCTGCAGGTTCCTTTACAACCGGTCTGGGGAGTGGAGTGATGGCACTGTTCCCATCCTGGCCACCACCGCTGCTGGCTTCACCTACATTGCATTTTTAATGGTCTGTCCTACATCAAACATTCACTGTGGTTAAACATGTTGTTTTCATCATAATGCCTTGGCAGTGATGTAGCAGCTTTTAAATTGTCTGCATGTGATGTCAGACATAATAACCGGTTACGTGGAGATGTTGAGTAAGTTGAAATCTGTGAGGCAGCAGACTTGTTTCTGAAAGCTGTACTCTTATGTGTGTGTCTCTTGTTTTTTTCTCTCTTAGATTTTAGCACTTTGCCACGTTGCACTTGGGCAACAGTTGAATTTGCACTGGCTCCATAAGGTGATGTGCCGAATGTGAGACTGAGCAACTGTGCTATTGTGTGTTTGTGTGTGGGTGGTGAAAATTGGAAGGTTAGAAGTGTGTGGGTGAGTTTTACATATGCATATTTCTCTGTGTTGTGTGTGTGTGTGTGTGTGTGTGTCTGTGTGTGAGTGTGTATGTAGTGTGTCTGTTGGTGGGGGTGTTTATACACTTATGTTTGCTTGGTGCGTGTGTGCTCATTCATTACCGATCAGCTGAACTTGTCCTGAACTTACAGTTTTGATCGTGGAGGGTTGTGAAAGGCCAGTAAAGGACCTGGTCTAAAATGCTATCTGCAAAACAAATACAAGGACTTAACACTGTTTGGGGAGTGAAAGGGCTGGGAGCTATTTGGGGTTATTCTGTGGTGTGTGTTTGTGTGGGTGTGTTCATGTATCTATCCAAAGTGACAGCCCCACTGATTTCCTGTATCTCTCCCTCTTGGCCTACACAGATAGGAGTGACTGCTGCTCTGCTCACCACCATTGTTGGGGTGATATCTGTCAATCAAGCATGGGGACAAGAATGGGACGTCATCCCCATCTCCCTGCAGGTCAGCAGACTGAAACACAGCCACTATTGATGGTTTGACATCACTGCTGATGCTATGTTTGAGTTCTAAACTGAGTGTGTGACAAACAGGATGGAGTGGAGGCAGTCTGTTATTTCTACATAACAACCTAGACTTTGACCATTTGTTTGTGGGCACTGGATAAACTAATTGAGCTGTAACCTGGATAAGGAAGTCTAGGAAAAACCTGCACTATAAATCTTTCCATCTCTTTATGTGAAAGTTCTCAGACACCTGTTTGAGCCTGGTATCATTCTGATATTCAAATACCAGTATCTATATCAATTAAAAATCTGCATTATGTTTATGTATACATAGTATATGTTTCTATCTTTTTATCTTCTTACAAAAAAATATAGGTAAGCACACTGTATGTAGATAATTTAGATCATAAAGCATGTAAAATAAAAAGTGTATTTAAACTGCATATACTGACACTCAATCTTCATTTATTCTTCTAACAATAAACAGCTAAATGATATCTAAGGAATTGTGAAAAGTTTATAATCACTGTGCCTGTGAGATTATTCAAGTGGACGCACAATTCCAGTGTAACTGATGCTATTAAAATCGAATGCCTCTACAAATTATAGCTATTATCTGTGAATAGTGTTACAAATGTCTTAGATAATGTGTGTAATTTCATGCCTCTCTGTCTTTATCTTTGTTTCTCTACTCCTTTGCTCACTGTCATCTCTTCATCCCTGATTCTCTTTCCCTTAACTCTGTTCTTTTTTTTTTTTTTCCCTTGTCTCCTTTTCTCTATATCCTCTTTCTTTCTCCGTGTCCTGCCTTCATTTCACATCTCTGCCCAGGCCACTGGTCCGTTCTTGCACATTGGGGCTCTTGCTGCGGTCACAGCGCTGTCTTGGATTGTGGCTGGACAGGTCGCCCGCTCAGAAAAAGCAGGTACGTTTTTGCTTCTGCAACACAAAATACAAGTTACTCTTACCTGATGTAACTGTCTGCCACGCACACACACAATCACAAACACACACACACACATCAGGAAAAGTGGTGAATGATTAACACTATGTAGACAGAGGCCAGGACCTCCACCCAGAGTGTCGGAGATAACAAACATTCCTGCGGGCTCATGTGATGTTTTCCAGCCAGGACACCTTGGATTGTTTTCTCCTCAAGTTCAGGACTCTTTATCGCCATTGGTGTCTTAGAACAGAACGGATGTGAATAGAATTGAAAGTCAGTGTCGTTTATGCACCTGTTAGTTTTCCTCTAAAGAAATTATGGCCAGAGAGCAATAGTAATTATTGTAAATGCAGTCGGTCTGTCATGTAAATCATACAATTTCTTCATTAATGTCAAGATACATTTAGCCTTATATAACTTTTTTATCTTTATTTTGTCTTTTTTATGACTGTCCTTGTATTAGACAAGACAGTTTGTCCTTTGTACTATGAGATTCATTTAAAACTAATAAAAGGGATGTTTAGTCCTTAGCTACGTTTTAGGTTCTGCTGTTGGAGAGACTTGATGAGCTGGAAAGGTCTTGGCCAGATCACTCCCACTTTAGCATCTCTGCTCTAATGCACAGTGGAGTCTAAATACCAAAGAGGATGTGAGGGTGTGTGTGTCTGTATATGAAGGCTGTGAGTCTCCTGTGTGTAACAAGAGTTGTCCACTCAACCCCCGCCCTGTAGCTGACCTTGAAACCAATACATTCCCCTGTGTGTGCGTGTGTGCAGCCTTCATCGCTCACTTACACTGAGGTGGATGCAGGCGAAAGTGTATCTCACTGGCCCCTGATGTCACTGTTGTTGGCCACTGTGCGTAGCTATAAACAGTACTGAAAATTACCCAGACATCTCTGTTGAAAACTAAAGATCACCCAAAAATGTTCTCTTGGGTACAAATCAAAACATTAAATATTTAAAATCACCATTTTCTCATGAATGTCAGTGCTGTGCTTTAATTAGTTTATTGATGTCCATGCTTAGGATGTTGCTAAAAGAGAGAAACTAGCTTGGCATATGAACTGCATTAGTCACTGGTCAACCAGGTGAAGCTGCTAACAATTATTGAAAAAATGCATTTGCCAAACACATGTCCCATTGTAATATGTATGGGAATTAGATTAGAGACCGTAAGCAGTACAAATGTGTATGTATTCCTGTTTGACTGTTGTTTTGTACAGATCAAACAGACAAGATCTAACGTGATAATTAGTTGGTTTTAGAAGTGCTGGTAGGCTGATTTTGGTCTTTGGACAGAGCTAGGTTCTTTATGCTAAGCTAAGCTAAGCTAACCGGCTGTTGGTTGTAGCTTAATTTTTACCATACAGAGTAGTATCAATCTTGTGATCAAACTTTTGTCAAGAAAGCGAATAAGCGTATTTCCCAAACTATTCCTTCTGTAATTATATCATGCATAATAGCCTCAGCTATGTTATCGTCTGTCTTCTCCCAGTGCTCCAGGTGGTGGTGGTGCTGCTGTATCTCAGTGTGTTAGTAGGACTCTACGTGGTGCCCCTGCGCATCACCTCCCCCTGCATCATGGACCCCACCACTCTCAAGCAACGCCCTGATGTCATTGGCCGCCAGGGAGCCCCCATGGTGAGTCAGCTGACCTCTATCATACAATCACAATGTGGGAATATGAAATAGGCCACTTTAAACAAATTGAATTAACCTAACCTCAGCAATGTGGATGACACTGAGCTACTCAGGATGTGAAGCCTTTAATCCAGAGTGTTGAGGACCACTTGATTCTGGTTTAGAAAAGACGGAACAAAAAGTGTGCTGGCCTTATAGGTGTGTTTTTCGCTTGTTTTTCATTCATTTTTCTTCACCTGCACTTCCCAAGACTATTCTTGTCTATTAAGCAACTGAAAATAGTCCACAAACATAACCCAGCCAAAGCCTGGAGCTCTCCCTGCCTGATGTATGGCAGGGATATATTTTCTGCTGGATTTTGTGGAGTTCTGCCTGGCAGAGACATAGACTTGAGGACTTGATCGCTTGATGTGAAAGACAATCGATTAGAGATTGCTTATTATCAGATTCACTGCCGTCTCTTCAGCTGTTTTCAATTACACCATCTCTCCAACAGATCAGATTTTAGACTCCACTACAGTGTTAAAAAGCCTGTTGGAACCTGTTAGTTAAGTATGCATCCAAAGGCCACATTAAGATATGATTTATGCACACCAAAGCAAATTTTTTTCTTTTTATATTTGATTTATGTGCTTGGATTAATGTTATTGCTTCTAAACGTTACCTGAAGAAGGATTTATTTACTTGGCACGATATGTTGCTAAGTATTTCACAACACTTGGAAGGTGGATTACTGGTTCTTCATAAGTTACTCACACGCTCATAAACACACCCTGATTTTTGTGGTATTTGTGTAAAGCGATCGATCCTCGCAGTGGAATCTAAAATTAGGAGTGGCTCTGCGAGGCTGTGAGAACTCAGTCACATGACTGGACTCCCAGTTTCCCAGAAGGACTCTATTGATTACAGCATCATTCCTATCCTGTGGTTCCCAGTCATTAGCTTTTCTCACAGGGTCTCACGATCCTAAAACACTGCCCTTTTTCATTTCACAGCTTTGCGTTCAAGGGAAGGTCTATTTTCTCACACATCTGTGATACACCATATTCATGTTTATTTTTGACTTTGTAACATAACCTACTTTATAGTTAGTACTTATTTATGTTCATCTAACATTTTGTCATTTTTTCCTCAGTAGTAGTTCTTCCAATAAAGTCCCCTATTAGGTCATTGTTACAGGACTACATGTAATGATTGTGTGTTTGTCTTTACTGTGCGTGCGTGTGTGCGCGCGTGTGTGTGTGTTTGTTTCCAGCTTGCTCCAGAGAACACACTATGGTCCTTCCAGCGAGCTCTGCAGATGAACGTCACTGGGTTGGAGGCTGACGTGGCTATCAGGTACACACACACACACACACACACGCGCACACGCAGTCAATACAGCAGAATGACGAGGCCAAACAAACGAAGGGTTATTTAGTTTCTGTTTAGATTCTGCCTCACTGCTTGGTTTCCTTTCATAGATTATAAACAGCCTGGAACATAAACATTTCCCCCAAGACATGGTAATACCAGTACTACAGTAGGATATGCTCACACTGGACTACATATTACCAATCAGAACATAATGTGTTGCTTTTGTTAATTGTCTATTCTACTCTAAATATCAGACATGAAAAGGTGAATTATCAAAGTGATATCCGTGTCTGCAGTACATTTTTGTGTTATTATAGTGGAATAAGGTGGAACAAGAGGTCTATCAAAAAAGAAAAGTAACCTTTATGTGGTATAAAACAAATTATTGTCTTCAAAGAGAAATTGGCAAAGCAGCAATATCAGCATGAAAAACAAAGAACAGTGTAAACACATACTTGGATAATAACTACAACAGTCACAGTAGGACTGTAGCATTGAACAGGCTACAGCAATGCAACTGCGGATCAGCCTATGAGCAGGCAGTAGATGGAGGCATGACATCACCAACATAACGAGAGGTGACAGGCTGAGACACACTTGGAGGAAGAGGAGGAAGGGTGGAGGGTGGTTACTGTAGGGGCCATGGTATATGATGGATAGTGGGTCTACATGTCTCCTCATGCATGTGCAGTGAGGGAGGTGGGGAGTGTTGCTGGTGCATGGTGGTTTGTGGGTTGGGCTTTATTTTATGGTTATTGTTGTTGTTATTATTATGGTTAAGGTTATTAGTTTTGCATCTTAATTAGCTGCAGACTCTTTCCCTGTATTAGTAACCATGTGGGGGGGGGGGGGGGTTGTGGTTGTGTGTGTGTGTGTGGTTGTGTGCTCACTGTGTTCCCTGTAAAGTCCTAAGACAGGTGAATGGGTGTGTGATTAGTGCAGGCTGCTGACAGGTGAGCTCCAGACTGTGCTGAGTAATTAGACTTGATGACAGCCAGAGCAACAGTGAGACTCCACTCCTGCAGCAGACACACACACAATATACCAATGTGTTTTTTATCAGTTTACATTACAGTATTTTTACTGATGAACTTAGCATAAAGTTGTTGTTTTTTTTATACTCTAGATGAATATATTCATCACACACACTCATATCCACACAGGAAAGGCATTCTTTTTCAGCTAAGAATTTGAATAGCAAATATTGAGAAATGGGAGGCTTTTTCTTTTGTCTTGGTTTTATCTTTATTTCTACTGGATAACATGCTGAAAAAGGGAAGTCATTTGGTATTCAAATATTGAGCAGCAGCATTTTCAAAAAAAATTGGGTCAAACTCTTGTCTTTGTCTCCTCTGCTCTCCCTCCCTCTTTTGCTCTTGATTTCAAGTTTGCCCTCTAACCAACTCCTGTCTCTTCTGCTCTTATCTAATGTCATTTTCAGAGCTTTTAGTCCTCTACTAATCATGAGCTACAGATAAAGTTACCTTTGGTGATCCTTTTGAGTCCTTTTTGAGTGTAAACGGCCGCTCAGTTTGAATTATTATAAAAATGTAGTTGAGCCATTAGAGGACTCCTCTCCTTTATTTGATGTCAGTGGGGTTATAGAAAATTATACCGATGAACACTGCTCCTAAGCATGAATACACATATCAGTACGCAGTTCTCCGTAAATAACCACCCTCTGGCCAATCAGCATCAAGGATTCTCTGTAACCACGGTATAATGCTGAATATTATAAACAGCCTTACTTGCATTTTAAAACTCTGCACCCCTCTCTGATCATTAGTGTGGATGGAGTGCCTTTCCTGATGCACGACCGCACCCTGCAGAGGACCACAGACGTAGAGAAGGTTTTCCCAGACAGACAGTTGGATGACGCCTCACACTTCAACTGGACAGAATTGCAGCAGCTCAACGCAGGACAGTGGTTCCTCAAGGTAGTCCTTGGTTGCTGATGAGGACTTTTGAAGCCATTTCAGCTTTATTTGACAGTGTGACATGGTGCAGAGATGTATGATAATATGATAAAGGTCATTAGCCCGTTGAGGCACGAGTACTCTACAGTATGTGTCCTCGCTCATTGATCCTTCATGACATCCTCTGGTTTAATCTAAATACTGAGATCCATTAATGCTGTAGAGATGCACTCCTGTATACAGAGTGGATCCGGGTCAACTAGTGCTTTAAAATAATTGTTTGTTTCAATCTGCTTGAAGTACGAGACTAGTGGGCCGAACAGGATGAAAACACACTGACAAATAAGCCATGAGAACTTCATAGAAATACTGCCTGTTCTGGTACCCAGTCATTCCTTTCTGCATATGATATTGCACTTTCTATAAGAAACTGAGAAATGACCTACTCCATTGTTGTATTCTTGTTTAGCCATTACCTGCAGATTGTGTAAATGCGTTTATCTTCATATTCTGTTACTAAGAAGGAGAATCTGCATAAATTTGGTGCAAGATGCAGTGATGTAGATGCATGGCTTTTTGTGCACTGTGCTACTTTGTGTTCCACTTTAATCCTTCTACAGTGCCCTGCAGTCAAGTATTTGTTCTCTATATTTTATTATACTCGCTCAAAAACTGCTATGGCAAGCGTTTCTTTTTAATCTGTAAATTTCTAAATGTATGCACTCACTCTGTAGCTTTGTATGTAAAAGAGGGTTTAAACTCATTTTGCATTTTAAGCTTATATTTTATGTGATCAGATTGCTGAAAGACATTTGGCTCTCATGCCTCTGATATGTCAGTATTTGTTTGAATCCGAAATTGTTTTCCCCCCTCTCGCCCTCAGTTTATTGACATTGCGTGTGTGCACGTTGTGGCTGGAGATTGCATTCCAAGAAAAGCCTTACTACTTCTCTGTGTAGTTACAACAATTCGCTGTCATAGTCTGATTTCTATATGCCCAAACATGTCCTAATCTGTCCTGATTAATAAAAGTGTCATTAAAATGACAAAGCTAAAGCATTTTTTAGTCAGTAAAGTGAAACACTTATTACCATAAAAAAGCATCTGATCTTCGTCTCCTGTGTTCTTTGACAAAGAGCGAGAGAGCAATGAAGCGAGAAAGGATGTGAGGAAAAACATTCTACTATTTTTATTTCCTGTAGGCGTTGTCTAAACGCTTTACATAACATGTGGATGGATGCTTTTATTCAAAGCAACTATTAGGATTATGAATGCATATATATTTTAATGTGATTGCCATGGAATCATTGTATTTTAAACAGTAAAGCCAGTGATATTACTCCCCTGTTAAACACATCTGTGCTCTTCATCCTCATGTTGTTCTGTCCCTGTGTTTCAGGATGACCCCTTCTGGACGGTGCAGACCCTGTCTCCCCACGAGAAGGATCTGATCGCCAACCAGAGTGTGTGCAGCCTGGAGCAGCTTCTAAAGCTGGCTTCCTATCATAACAGCACAGTGGTTTTCAGACTGAGGAGACCACCTCTGGAACACCCCTGCTACCACAGCTGGATCAATGATACATGGCAGGCTGTGCAGCAATCTGGGGTTCCTCAGAGCCTGGTAAGACCCAGTCCGCATTGTGTTTAGTCCTCTCCACAGCATGATGTCTGGCTATGTATTCTGAGCATATTTTATGCAAATGTGATGGGTTCAAATGTGAATAAATCTAATAATAGCTATATAAATTAATCTTGCAATTATACTCTATGGGCAATGACTGTTCATTGTCACTTCATTAATGTTGACGACCCAAAGTTTCACTGAGACCAGTGTAACTGTAGTCCCATGTATTGTTCTGTGTGCAGGTGATGTGGACTCCAGATGAACACAGAGCGCAGATGAGACAGCTGGCACCCGGTCTGATCCAGACCTCAGTGGAGAAACGGAGTCCTCAAAGTCTCCATCAGTTCGGCATCAGCAGGCTGCTGCTCAGATACAACCAGGCCAGCACATGGGAAATCAGGTAGGAAAACACACACACACACACACACACACACACACACACACACACACACACACACACAGACACATACACACACACAAAAACAAATCAGGTTGGCACCTTAACACATGGATTTATATTCAATGGCGTGCCTGAAAGTGTGTGATTGCTTTCAGGGACTTCTCTGAGAGCAACATCAACCTCACCCTTTACACCATCAACGAGCCCTGGCTGTACTCGGTGCTCTGGTGCAGCGGGGTGTCTTCAGTCTCCTCAGAGGCCCCACATATCCTCAATAAGGTGCCTTACCCCATCTGGCTCATGGTAAGAACCCATGACATACTGTATTGCGTTTTCTTCTTCTTTGCATGGAACGTCTTGGGTATCACTTTGCAATCAAGCGCTGTTGTTTGCTAAATTTGCTTTCTTCATAAATAAAATTTGGCTTTTGTTTTTTTCCTTTTCTGTTCAGCCATAGTCTCTCTATGTGCCTGCTCCACTGTACCTTCCAGCCTGGAAAAGATCTGCTTGGTATCAGGTTTTTAAAAATAAATGTAAAAGGTTTCATAAAGCCTTTGGGTTGAATCAGTGTAGATGGCATTAGATGACAACCTGTCTCCTCTCCTTCAGCTGCATCTCCTCTGCATGACTAAACTAGATTTTAACAGGTGATATCAACAAGGGAGCATAGCTTTCATCTGACCTCATCTAGTCTGTTTTTCTCCTGCAGTGAGCATGCTATCCTCCCTTTTTTTTTTAACACTCATCCAAGGTCCCAGCACAGTAGAAAAGACAAGCACCATCACTGTAGTGTATCCTGTAGTGCGTGACTCATGCGTTTGTAGTTCACTCGTCTCCTGAAACCTCTCAACATGGGTAGCACCCACACTGTGCCTCTCTGGTATCGTTTCACCCACCCTGTCTGTGCAGCGTGCCAGCCTGGTCTCCCCGTCTGTGCCACCATACGGGAACTCCGCATGACAACATGTGGACGTGACCCCGGCCCCCTGCTGTGGTTCAGGGAGAGTTTAGGCTGCCAGGGCATCAGCAGCACTGTCAGTTAGTTTAAACTGTGAATCTGAGTCGAGGGAGATCTGCCATTGGATGTTGTTAAGGCCAATGGAAGTGAATATTTATCCTCAGGACATCTTTTTTGCAGGTTTTCCTCTTATGTTACTGTACATGACAATGTTAAGGATTGTGTTATAGTCCAATGTCTGTTGAATACAGCGTCGCAAGAATGCACATCTAAAAAGAACTGCTCAATTCACACATTTCCCAGTTTAAATGACATTAAATATATTTTATTTATAGAGGATTTATAATAAAGAAAGATCAAAGTGTGAGTTCATTTGCAGAGGTATTGTACGAGACAGTTTCTTTTTTTGTATCGTATTGTTGACATGTAGCTCCACCCAGTGGTGGACCCTGCCACAAACTTGTTGAGGGCGAAACACAGATTTACTGTGTATGTGTTTGTGTTTCCAGAGTCCAGATAAATACTGCCTGATGTGGGTGTCTGCAGACCTCATCTCCTTCGCTGTAGTCATAGGAATATTCATTTTCCAAAAGTAAGTACAGAGTTAATGCTTCTCCATTTTTTTTTTCTGCTGGTGTATGAAGAGGAAAGTAAACTCTGTTCTTTCTTTGTTTTGTCTCCCCTGTTGTGCTCTTCCACGCCCAAACAAACATGAGTACATATCACTAATTACTGCTAATTAACAAGCACCCTTCACTTTCCTCAACTGGAACACATCATTAAAATAACAGCTCATACATATTTCTTCTCCTTTTTGATTGTGCCAATAATGACCTTCAAAGGAAAAGCTGGAAAGAACACAAATGTATTCATTTAAGAACATGTATGTGTTATATGGTTTAATAAGCTACTGTGATGTATTTCTGCTGTTCTCTCCCCCTTGCACCTCAGTGTTGTCACAAACTAGTAGAGACAGACAAGATGTACTTTGTTATGTTAGCCTGTCTTCTCTTAGCTTAAATGTGCAAACCCCTCACACTCCTCCAGGATTTCTGCTCCTCTGTTGGAGAGTGTGGTTTTCTTTGTTTCTGTGACAACTCCAGAGACAGATGGCCCATCCTCCTGTCATCTCTGGGATGGAGGGCAGTGATCTCTTTTTATTTTTATTATATATTTTTTTACGGTCCGGTGCGGGTTTGCTCTGCTTAGCCGAGCTCTTCAGTAGCTTCTGCTGGCTTCTAAACTGACCTCTCTTGTCTCCCGCCTCCTTTTGTCCTTTTTTGTCCTTCCGCCTCTTCCTCGTCCTCTCTCCTCTGCCTGATGTGCATGCTCTTCTCCTCCTCTGCTGCATTCTGGCATCTTCTCTCAGCTATCACATGATCAGGTAACTGGGTCACCTCTTCTGACCCAAAGTCTTCTCTCCTTTCACCCTCTTTCTGTCTCACTATCCTTATCCATCATTCTTTACTTTGATGCATTCTTTTGCTTTCTCTCTCTTTTATCCATTCTTTCTCTATTTTTTTTGTCTCTCCTTATTATGACATCAAACTCCATCCGATTTTTCTCTCCACCTTCCTTCCGCTGTCTTTCTATATTTATTTTCTCTCTCTCACCTCTCTCTATCTCACCTGAATCGTTGTAGTGCACTGCTGCCACTTTCCTCTCGAGGGAGGAGCCCACGTCTTTCATCCCTGTGGGCTAAATGAAATGTATGCTTTCCACCCACACAGCACAAAATATCCACAGCATTAAGTCGCCAATGAGACTTAACATTTATTATCCATCTTATTAAGCCAAACGACTAAACGTCCAAAATGAACTATGGATCAGCATTCATCAGGGGAAGTGCCTCAGCATTGACTTTTATTGATGCTGATGAACTAAATGCTCGCTTGTTTGCATTTTTGTTTCTGTGCATTACGCAGTTCATTGTGATTAATGCTCTTCAGTTAAGTTAATTGAAATCAAGGCTGTTTCCATTAAAGCAAAGCAGCCTTGACTGATATAGAAAGCTAAAGCGAGGGAATGATCGTCTGTGATACTAACAAGTATTGATTAGATGAACGCGGTCTTAATTATATTTTACTAATTGTTAATTCGGAAGGTATTTTCAATAAACAACGACTGCAGGGAAAAAATAGCTTCATTCTATTAGTTCTATTGAAAATAAACAACATTGTTGTGTTCTTTGCAACACACTGTAATCATAATATCATATTTTGGTATCACTGTCAAATGAGGCACCCTATATAAAGGGTTTACAAGTTGTAACATACCCGTTTTATTAATGGGTAATAAGTTATTTAGTAATGCTTAATAGATCAGATATAAGCCATTAATAAAAACAACTTTAGGGTTGCCAGGTTGTGAAGACTCCCTTTGATTGATTGGACCGTAGGACCACCTACCATCTGGAAAAGGGCTGCAGAGGATCTGGTCTAAAATCCATTTATTAACAAATTAATAACATTTATTAATACATAACTACTTAAAACCACTTTCTTACCAAAAAGAAATGAAACACCAACCAATAAGATTTTTCGCAATCTGGCAACAGAAAATTTCTTTACTAATAATGGCTTATAACAGATTTATTAAGTATTAAAGTAGTAAAGGATTTATTAACCATTAATAAAGCCGGTAGTTACAACATAAACACTTAATAAAGGGTGCCTCATCAGAAAGTGGTACTCATATTTTAGTGCTCATCTTAAAACAAGACACACTTTGATACGATAAGAAGCAGCTGTGTTGTATAGTGCCAGTCTAAACTGAGCTCCATATGCTGCATTTATTTATGCTCCGTCATTTGATTCTGAGAGTTAAGTCTCCTTTAAACCAAATGGTCAGATCAAACAAAACGTAGCTGCAAATAACGAGTAGTCCAATTAAACAGATTTGTTTCCCATAAATCAGAGCTAGGCGTGTACACTAACTTCATAGTTCCTTTTTAAAAATATAGATGTTATCCATCTAAGAAGCAAAACGTGACCCTGAACTGTATATCGAGGGCAGAGGCAGCGATATTTAGTCACATCATTACTGTCTCGAGAAGATCTCTGACCTAGTGTGTGACCCCACAGGTATCGGATGAGCGGTATGCGCAGCTACAACCCTGAACAGATCATGCTGAGCGCCGCAGTCAGGAGGTCCAGCAGAGACATCAACGTCATGAAGGAGAAACTGATCTTCTCTGGTAAGACCCTCCCACTGAGACGAGGGGGGCGTGTAGATGTTTGTCCCTCTTGGACGTTTTGACGACTGTGTTCTCGTTGTTGGTTGTTTGGGCTCCTGAATTCAAACAAATTCAAATTCCTCTCTTTTTATACTTCAGTAGTATCTCACATTTCTGACTTTATGATGAGGAACAAGCCGTTTTGACTTTCAGGTGCCCAGCTAGCATGTCACTCCATCCCAGCATGCATCTCTCTGAGTGTCTGTGAATGTTCTCGCTCCTCCTCTTCCTCTCTTCCCTGTCGAAGGTCAACCCCAGTAGCAGCCTTCGTGTGATGTGCACCACCTCCTGTCCATGTTACCGCCAGTGTGACTTCTTCCTTTATTCCATGCACCCATTGCATCCCTCGTTACCTGCCACTGCTCTGCCCACTATGCCCTTCTCCCCCTCATCCATCCATCCCTTCTTGCACCAAACTTCCCCCATAATCCTCCCACTGGAGACAACGTCATGTGTAGGGGAGCTTATAGACGCCCCAGTCTGCCTAGACAGCCCTCTAGTGCTGGGGGTCAAAGGTAAGTCAGATCAGTGCCAGCTGTTTGAGGTTCTTCATCGTTTTCCCATTCATGCTTATCGTTCAAATTTGCACTCTTACTACTTTTACGTTTTATTTTCTACCAAAGCTGAAAGTGATGATACAATCATACAGCACACTGACTGTTTTCTTTATCCCTCCAGAGGTGGGGAATGGAGTTGGCAGCGCTGAGGAGCTGTATGCTGACAATGGCTACGACTACTACACCAATTAGGGCATTAGCCAGTGGCTGGGACTCGGCCTGTGTGAATCTGCTGTAGTGAGATGGAGACGAAAACACTCAGTGTTCACATCATTCCTGTTTTAGTCCGTGTGAAGTCTGTCCTCCTCCTCCTCCTCCTCTGTCCTACTGATTAAATTAATGACAGACTGCTGTATCTGACGGAGTTGCTTTGTATACATTCTGTAAATAGTTTTGTTTTTTGCCTGTCAGACATACTGTATATCACACGCACTTTTTATTAATGGAATTCGCCAAATCTGTGGCCTCCTTTGTCACATCTAAATGTCCGAGAGGCCCCTCCGAGTTACCAATTCATGCTTCTTTTTAAAGATGTGTTTCCAGATTCCTTATTATTTGAAGCTGATTTTCCACAGCAGTTCCTTGTTTTTAACCACTGTACATATTATATTCTTCTCTTAGCAGATGAATTTCTTTTTAATGAGGCTTTTTACATGGCTTTATTGCAGCACGAGACTGAACGCTAACGGCTCATTTTGCTCCTGCCTTCTGTCAGCGCTGCACTGTGCTGTTGTTCTTAATAGTTCTAATATTAATATTTATATTTAAAGAGAAAAACAAAAAAATCACAAACAAGCTGTTTACAGGAGTCCTGCCTTCTCCAAGTGAAATATTCATGTGTGTATGTAAGATAATTATTTTGATAGAGACTGAATGCCCCCACCCCCCCCCACCCCTCAGTGCATATAACTGTAATGATCATATCAACTGATGTGTGTGAGCTGTGCTCCCAGTGCCACCAGAAGAACTGGTGAAAATGGTTTGGGGGTGAACATTGTGCTGTCTTTTTATGGTTAATGTGAATGTGTTTGGATTCTTTTTTCTTTTTTTTAAAGATGTGTACAGTGTATTGTGTGTATTCTGGCCGGGTACATATTTGTTACCCTGTGTGCAGTGCTATGTTGAGTGTGTTATTGTACATAAAAAGTGAACGGATGTGTGGGACGCTCCAGCCAACTTAAGACTTATAGTTGAACAATGTGACCGTGATGAACAGTTTAATAATTACAATAGCAATAGTCTGGTCATGATGGAGGTCATTTCACTTCCTACACCGCCTCTGAATTGCAGTTAAGTCTGTGGTGTTTTAGTGCTGACACGCACAACGCATCTAAATGTTGGTTGCTGGTGTAAAACTGAATGCTGTATGGTAAATGAAGTGGGTGCTAAATGTGAAAATAAAGCTCTAAGCTAATTGAAGGGACCCTCCAGGCATCACAGGGTCAAGAAATTGATTGCCTTTTGTGTTTATTTTATTTCTTTGTGTATTCTTTGTGTTCTGTGCCTCAGAAGTAAACATTAAAAAATCTTCTAAAACGGGAGTTTTCTAGTGGTGTTTTGTTCTGTTTGTTGTGATTTCTTTCTTTTCCAGCGTGAAAGAATCAAATTAAAGGGAGCCATTCTCTTGGGAGATCTCCAGCCTTTAATTAAACAAGTCCACGGTGTAAGAAACAGGGTTTGTGCGTCCTTAAGTCATGAGTAAAATTCAAGTACTTCCAAGGTACCTCAACCAAAAATGTCCAGACTCTCAAAGCCTTTTATCATCACATCTAAATTGTTACTAGAAATGCCTGGAGACAACAAACAAATAAGGCGATCATTTCATTTTAAATATTAAAAGATTTTTGGTTTATGAGTGATTGTGTCGATGATGAAACACCAGATTATGTTGATAAGCATTTTTCAAGGAGTATATTTGAATTCAAGTATATTCGTAACCTTAAACAATGGTTAAAATTAAGCATTTTCCAAACTTTCAAGACTTTGTTAGAACCCTGAAGAAAGCATCTCTCCCGTACAGCTGTAGAAGTCGTGTACAATCATGTTTGCCCACACAAAACTTTAAAGTCTCAAGAAGAGGCTTTAGATGCACACTCTTTTTAAAGATAGGAAAAATTATCTTCAGGTTAAAAACTGGTGAAGTGCCCCCCTTTACAAGTTCACCTGGAGGATCTTAATACAACGTGATGAGTATATGTACTACGTGTTCTTTGTGTAGGTTGCATAGGAATATATAGGCCACAAGATGGACCTATAGTTTGACTTTTCTTCAAAATAAACACAGTGAAGAAGTTGAGAAATGGAATTTTAATTGGCTGAAAAGCAGGTCGTAACAGTTCAAACTTAATTGTCATTTTTTTTAGGTGGCTAGACTCTGACAGTGAGTACAACAACAGGTGATACAAAAATAGATCCTAGTCTCGTCATTTTTCTTCTCCCTGTTTCAGTAGGGAATGATAAATGATTTGTACAGTATCAAAGGCAAACAGCACAGCCTTCAGTTTGCCTCATCTTTACTAAAGGCTCTGTTACATCAAGATCACAGTTCCAATATAAGAAATTCAAGAAGAAAAAAAAGACAAAATACACACACCTATTATTTGACATTTGGCAAAAATAAGTTGTGAGTGTTGTTAAAAGGAATGTAGGTAACTTAAGTAGTTGGTTGAAAATGTTGATATTGGACCGTCTGTACTTCAGAGTTACAGAGTTCTGGGTTTTGTGTTTTTTAAAGACAGAGTTGTGGAATAGAAATGGAAATCAAGTTTCACACTGGATATACAATAACCAGCCTACTGTCCACCAGATTAAGAGCAGAGGAAACACATTTTCTTCTTACTACATTATTAAACAAATCTGTCGTATTTCAGGCACCCTGACAACCACAAACCATGTGACCGTAATCAAGTGGCATCAAATACACAAGGCACCAGTACGCAATGCTTTGGTCCTCTTGTGGGACTACCAGAGTTGACCTTCTCGACCTACAGCAGCAAAAGCAGGCTGTTGTACTTAACTCTGATATGCAGCACAAATATTTAAAGTGTGTGAGTCAGGTTAAGTCATTGCCTTTAAAATAAAGCATTGCACAAAAAAAGTAAAGTTGGCCGACAACTGGAAGTCCTCAAAGTGCAGCACTGAGCATGACTCCTCTCCCTTTCACTCTCCCAGGCAAATAATGTCTTCAGTCTGTATTTTATTAAAAGGGACGGGTGGTGCTAATGATTTAAGATTGACAGTACTGTGTGAACATTAAGGCTTTCTCCAACATGCACCTTCATCTGTTAGCTGGGGACTCCGCACCTCACCAGAACTCCTTGTTTATGAGGTGAGCAGTCTATATTGCGAGTGAATTTGTTTGAAATGAACTGTGCATAACTGCATCTTTACACTGAGGTTTCCCTCTGTCCCCGTGGACATCAAATCATCTCTGGGACACCATGCAAAGCCTTACAGGGACCTGGACAAGGGCCCTCTGACGGAACCACTAGCCTGCAGCGGTTCACCTCTACACAGGCACGCTGTGTGTCAACCTTTGATGGACAGATGTAAAAATATATTAAAGGTCTGCAAGACACCTGCACACATACGCACTCACACACACACACACACAGTTAATGGTAATAAATAAATAAATAGCTGAAGATGTACTGGTTGCTCCCTGAATTAAACATTGTTAAAGTATCTAACATGAATAAGCATCATCAACGAAGCTGAATGGATCTGTAGACACATGAGAGGGGATTTCACCTTTTGAGAGGCTTCTTGTTCACATTTCATCAGCAGCTTGCTGTGTTCTTTCTGCTGAAGCCTGGCGCACAACAAAAGCAGCTGGCACTTTAAAAACGTAAACAGGGCTGTTCACTTCTGCAGTTACTTATTTTTCTGCTACAGCCGCCTTTCACAAACAAGAAAGCATGAGATGAGTTTAAAGACCTGAGTAACTTGCACGTCTTCATTCAGGTGACAGTGTTATGTTCTCACTTTAAATTAAATTATGCACATGAGAGAAGCAGGAATCAGTTAGGAATCAGTGGCAAGTCGCTGTGGCATCCCTTCATCTGAATACATGAGCTTGATAAAGATTAGCTGAAGTTCGTTTTGCGCAGGTGTCTGTTGGGGATTTCTATAGCGCTCACTTGTAAAGGCCACGAGCCGCCCATTATGCCAGCCTGAATGGCCACGCCTGTAACCACAGCCAGGTCAGGGTCTACAGATGTGTTGGGCTCCTTCCTGAAGTACTCGCTGATCAGCCTCCTAATCCGCGGTATCCTGGTGGACCCTCCGACCAGAACGATCTCATCCACGTCCTCTTTCTCCAGGTGGCCCTCAGTCAACACGGTCTCCACAGGAGTGAGGATCTTCTGGAAAAGGTCCTCGTTGAGCTCCTCAAACAGCTCGCGAGTGATCACAGCCTGGAAGAGAACCGGAGAGGAGCCTTCAGGTGACTCGGAGCCGTCTTGGCTGCGAAGGTGCAGGGGCACCCTGATGGTGACACTGGGTTGGAGGGTGAGGTTGAGCTTGGCGGCTTCCACGGCCTGTCGGAGACGGTGGATGTCCTCTTTGAGAGTGGGTGGGACGCCAAACTCCTGTCGGACTCGCTCTGTAGTGTACTGGAGCAACCTCTGGCTGAAGTCTTGACCTCCCAGCTTGTTATTCCCTGCCGAAAAACACCGTCCATTTAAGATTAGGCCACTTCTTATTCACACAAATGCTGCTTTGAGAAGTTGCTCAAATTAAATCAGATTATTGTCTGAACAGATATTACACACCCGCTCTTTCTGTGAAACAGACTGAATGGGTGAAAGTTCTGACCCCGTATTATTTTTAACTGTTTAATCCACTTCAATCATGATGAGGAGAGCACAGAATAAAATGATATTTTAAGCTTTTAACTGGGACATGAACTGTGCAACAAAAGATAAAGCTCCTTATACAGACAACAGTGGGCTCACGTCACCTCCCATCTCTTCTTACTGAAGCAGTGAAACACATTACCTGCCATGGCCCTGGTGAGGAACATGCCTCCCTGTTTGTTGAGCAGAGAAACATCCAGGGTTCCTCCCCCGAGGTCCACCACCAGCACGTTGAACACATCCACCTTGTGCAGGCCGTAGGCCATGGCTGCAGCCGTGGGTTCATTGATCACACGCAGGATCTCCAGGCCTGCAACACCAGGGAAACAATGTACACTATATGCCAGACATATTACTAACGCAGTGGAAGACTTTTCTATTATCTAAGCTGAAATTATACCAGTAGCTGTCGGTGTCCGGAAATGTTAGTGTTAGCTCAAATTCAAATTTAACTTTATTATCCAAAGATGGAAATCCATTTGGTCACAGGTACAAAAAAATACACAGAAGCAGAACAACAATACACAAGTAAGTAAACTAGTAGAGACAATCCATAAAAGGAACAGTAGCTTAAAACAAACAAAACTGATACAGAAAAGTAAACTTTCTAAAGGGATTTCTTGAAGCAGTTATGACTGTTACACTAGTAAGTACCACTGATGTTTCTACATACACAAGTAATATATTGGCTTTGCACAAACTTAATAATGTCTTAAATTTTTTTTCTTGCATTTTGTGAGACAGAGAGAGATGCAACAAACATCCCTGGGAGTTTTTAAACTTTAAAGCTTTAAAAGTGCAGCATTGTCAGATGACCCCAAATAATGAGAGAACTGACCAGCGAGGCTGGCGGCCCTGACGGTGTAGTTCCTCTGTCTCTCGTCAAACTCTGCAGGCACGGAGATGACAGCTTTCTGGATGGGCACACCCAGCTGCTGCTCGGCCATCTTCCTCATCTTCAGCAGCAGCCTGGAGCTGATGAACTCTGGGCTTACGGTGAAGGTATGGTTGGTGGAGATCTGAAACTCTGCACTTCCATTATTGTAAATCACCTGGAAGAGTTGCAAAGAAACAGCGGAAGTGAGGATGGAGAGCAAATAACAGGCAATATATCAACATGATTTTGGGTGATCGATTAGTCAATTAATTAACTGCTAGCAGTTGCAAAAAAAAAAAGAGCACAGCCATTATTTGGATTGTGAGATCACTTCCCGCATTATCTGTGTGAAACTACAAATGCTCCCTTATGAAAACAAAAACAAGTAAAGAAACTACAAATGCAGGACTAACTATAAAGTTTCTTCATTCCCCTCAAAAAAATAACTAAACAACAGAAAAACACCCCCTACAGCTGATGGGTAAACATGTTTGCTACATAAGGAGACATGAGGGATCCACCACAGAAATCACTCATTCCGCAATAACTTAACTTAAAATAGTCCACAGTCAGCTACACCAGCCCCAGCCTGACCTACCTTAAACGGGTATCGAGCACTCTCCTGCTCCAGGACCTCCGGCTCAAATATCTTCCCGATGAACCTCTTGGCATCGTAGACTGTGCTTTGGGGGTTGCTGTCGGCCAGGTCCACGGCTTCATGTCCAGCTAGCACCGCAGTGGTGGTGAATGAGACAGCGCTGGGGATGCTCTTCCTCCCCTCTTCATCCGCTATCACCTCCACATCCCCGCTGCCCGGGTGGAAGACGCCAACAGAGCAGAAGGTGGTGCCCAGGTCCAGGCCGATCACTTTCGGTTTGGGGGGCGGTAAGTACTGCTGGCCCAGGTAACCAGCCAGGAACAGGGCCAGGATCACCGAACCTGTGGGCCGGTAACAACACGCGTATTACAGGTGGACCAAACCAGTTAGCTCATGTGTTAGCATCCAAGTCACCGGTTACTAACCGGAAAAAAATAACTGTCATTCAACTTACCAAACATAGAAATTTCTCCGGACATCGTAACACACTGTTGCGAAGTCACCCACCGCTTAAAATGGACAAAATGTCGGAGAAATTGTTCAAGTTGCGGTTAAATGACGTCCAGCTTTGACAACTGGATGACGCAAAAGAGGATTTTTTTTAGACTAGCAACAAAATACACGTCAACATTGCACGGCTCTTTGTGGATGCTGGGTAATGTAGTTTATGGCGTATACCTTCGACGCCACGGATAGCGCAGCAGATGTTTGCTTTATACTACACTTCCCATCAACGCTAGCGACATGCAACGTAAAACGAAAGTTTCGTAACATATCCGTGTTCTCAGCCAACCAGGCAGAGCCAGGGCAAGAAAAGAGATTATGTTAAAATAAAATATTATTACAATTAAATACAAATAAAGAAATAATACATTTAATAATAAATTAAATTAAAATTAAATAATAATCAAACTAACGTTTTATTTATCAAATTAAAAATAGTTTTTTACTTATCTATTATATTTAATTCATGGCTATTTATGTATTCATATATCAGGCACTGTACTGGTTGGTGAAATAAATAATTCTGACTGACAACGAAAAAGTCATATTTGATTGTATTTCTTTGACTTTATTTACAAAACGTTGTTAAAACAGTTGAATGCTGACTTTCACATGAGTGCACACACACACACACACACACACACACACAGGCTCTCTCTCACACACACATACTCTCATTCACACTTGTACGCGTTCAGAAAATAACACACCTTTCCCTGTACAGTATACATTATAGGTAAGATGTGAATACATATTGTTCAAACCCACACACTACATTTCAAAAACATCCCTTCACCAATTTCACTTCATTCATAGGAAAAAAAAAAGATTACACTGGATGTTGAATTGAGATTGGATTTGATGAGAAACGACAGAAAGGTTTGCAGATGTGATAAATAAAGGCTTTATATGGAAAAACACTGAATGATTTATAATGCAATAAATACAATATTTAAGCAATGAAATGTCACTTTTCCAACAACATAAAATAAAATAAAAACTTACAACTTGATTATTATCTTGATAAAGTGACAAATGGATAAGATGACATTTAGAATAACGGATGTTTGTTCTTCCTACACACACTTGTGTACATCTAGGCAAGCTTGTGGCTAGTTTGTTGGAATAAGGGATAATAACATGATATTTTGAGACAATTAATGGATGATTGTTGAAACCATCAGTCATAAGAAAATACCCAACACTGAATTCCAAATGTCAAAGCATCCATGTGACAAGGGATCACATTAAGAGTCCTGTGAGCTGCTCTGCGTCCTCCTTGCTGTCTGAACATTCAGATGGGATGAAGCAGCCCGAGTCTCTGGGACAGTCGCTGTCTTCTTCCTGTAGGCTGTGGGAGGATCTGTGCTCCTCCGCATCCCTGACGTCATCACCTGCGGCCACAAACCAAATGGAATCAAATTAAATGTCATAATATTACAAGTTTCTGTTTCCAACCACATTAGAGAAGTTTATATCTGTGCCAAGTGCTTCAATCAGTGGAAATCAACCCATATTTAAATGTGTAAGGCTGATGCTCTTTGACATTTAAAATGATTTATTACCGTGACAGCAATAACAATGTAGATTATTTTCAAGATTAAAGGTTGTTATTGCTCAAATGACTGTAAAAACAGGACCGCGTGTTGTTGGCTGACTGTGAGTGGCCAAATGACCTAAATACTGAAATAACATCTGCAGGTGTGGCCCAGCAAACAGCAGCAGAAAACATGTCTTCTTCTTTTCGCAAACAACACCTCAAAGTGCCCTCTTTGACTTTAATTTTAATTTCCACTCTCACAAAGTAAAAATATTCCACCATTCTTTCATGTTTCTACTTCACTGATGGAAGCTACTAATCCTCACGTCCAGGTTGCCAAACCACTAACCTAATGGAGTTAGGATTTGATTAAATTACTGGCATTCATGTGAGTCAACAAGCTTGGCAAGGTCACACTGTGGCCGCTGCCATCTGTTTAGTGAACTGACTGAACTGACTGAACAAAACTAGTCAGTGAATGCTGTTCCTCCTTCATACTGGAAAGTAGTTTTGTTTTCATTCATGCAGGATCTGAGATAATTAGCCTTCTGCTTCAAGACATCAGATTACAGGAACACCTTCTGCCCCATTAAGCACTTTCTATCTGAGTAACAGGAAATCGCTGATAAGCCTCTCATGCACGCAGGATGTACTTCTGTTCTGTGTGGTACAAATACCTCAGCTTCCACCTGGTGATTTACATTTTAAGGAATAAAAAAACCCTTCTCATTCTCCAGAAATAATTTCCATCCAAGTCAGTGACAAGCAGAAATAAGTGACAAAAATACTCTTGCATTGTTCTATATTTATGTAAAGCTTAAAGGAGTATACTTTGTTTTAGCACAATAAAGTACTTATCAGAAAAGGATTTTCCAAATTTAGATCTTTACCTTGACTAAAGTCACTTAGAGCTTATGGCTGCTGGTTAGACGTTGGAAGGCAATAATACCAGATTTTTGTGCATTCAAGTGCCAAAACTTCAAGGGAACTTCAGGTATTGACACTAGACATAGTTTATAGACAGGAGACATGGGGACCGGGGACATTGCTGTCTTATAGTATGCGTCTTAACCACTAGGCCACCACGGCACCCTTAAACGTGTTTTAATTCGCAGATGATTGTAGGTTACAGGAAACTAGTAATATACATCATTTCTGAGCAATATGTTGTGTGAACTGATAAATACTGTTAGTGAGGGTTGTAATAAAAAGAAAAAAAGACGACTGTTATTAAGTAAAGGGCAAATACGCCATTTTCGCAGAAGACATTTTAACATGTCACAGCAGAAAAAGCACAAATATAACAAATAAAATGAATGATGGCTGAATTCCATTTAGCTGCGTCACTTTCAGTCTCCTGGTCTTGTGCATGCTGGCTCACTGTCACACTGTCACGGCTTACTGGGACACTTGAACAGAACAGAGCCATCGCTAATGTTATTAGTAATACCTGTTCTTTTCCTACTATGGCAAGTCAAAATGTCTGCTGGGCAAAAGGAATATGTACAGTGAGCCAGACATTAATAACTCTACACGTTCATCAAGAAGTGTTGTTAATTGTTAATAGTACAAGTGATAGTCATTGCTTGATATGTTGCTAACCTTCTGTGTAGCGGTAATCAGCAGCAGTGAGAAGCCTGCGTCTGTGCTCGGGGTCTTTGACATTCAGCTCTATCAGGTGTTTCTCCTGCAGGTGCAGCAGGTCCTCCACCGTCTGGTAGCCATTTAGCAGCAAGGCAGAGGCGTACTCCTGCAACAACAACAACAGTGGTGTCTTCATGAGCATCAACACATGCGGCGTACTTGAGTAAAAACCCCTGTGGCGTACGCATTCTCCTTTCACCTCTTACATTTCTACACATCAAGTTTCTGATCATGTGTGTTTACAAAGGTATGGCGCCCACAGATACGTGATCATGTCAGGTATTTTACCTACATACGTCTTTGAGGTTGAGTTGTTTTAACCCCCCTGGAGTATTAGATCAGGTTCACAGCATCAGAAGAGCTCCAAACAGAAGAGTTAACTGAATTTAACTGCTTTCCTGATGGTAAGTGTCTGAAAACCCTCTGACTTGTGACCAGACGAAAGCAACTGAGCGTGCCCAGGTGGGTAGATCCCGTCCTCACCTCGAGATTCAGTCGCTCCAGTAACTCCAGCAGTGTTTTAGGCCGAGGTCTTTTGCACAGCTTCTGTTGTCTGATCTTAGGAGTTTCCTCTTCTTCCTCTTTCTCCACCAAAACGTCTACGTAGATGAACTTGAAGTTGCCCACTTTGTTGTTTAGCATGCCAGTCCAGATGCCCATCGGAGGCTTACTGATGATGTTGATAATGTCACCGACCTAGGAAAAAATAACAGTGAATGTATAGAATCATGATCGGAGGCGGCCCTGTTGTTACTGCGCAGCATACAGCAGCAGAGTACACAAACAGTGTTGTATCTTACCTTGAGTTTGAGGGAATCTGTGTCGTACGGGCTGGGAACGAAGTCTGTGTGGACACGAGCTCTGCCACAGAACTGTCCCTGATAGGAGCCGTCCTCCTCCAGCCTCAGACTGTCTCTCTGACCAGAACCATTGGACTCACTGGTCACACCACCTGAACCCACAAACACAACACAGCGCAGTGTGAAAAAACACTACATTGTACTGGTTAATTCATATATCCATGGATCAGCTGACTTCCAAACTCTTATTTGTGGAATTAGTTATATAACTACACACATGTATTCACTATGTTGGCTAAAACAAGCCGGTACTCTTTGCCCCAGCCTTGCAGTGTGTGCAGTATGTGCAGATACTTACTGGAGGAGCTCTGGCCACTGTAAAGACTCTCTAAGGAGTTGCTTGTCTTTGCAGAGTTTTTCTCAGCTGGAGGGCCACTCTCTGTCTCTGCATCTGGGTCTTTCTCTGTGTCATCACCCTGGGAGGGGGAAAAAAAAAAAGACAAGATATACAGTTTTAATTGAGAGACAAGTCATAGAATACAGACAAAGCATTTCATCCTCAATCAATCATAAATGAAATGCACAAAAGTGTGCAAACTCCAGTAAACTGATCAACCATGTGAAAGTAAAAGACAACAAGGAAACTAAAACAGAGAGCTTCAAGAGACGTAGGATGTGAAAGCTGCTCAAAGTTTCATCTAATCTCTCCATCTCTGTTACAGTAAAACACAAAACGGCAACAAAACACTTTTCGGTGTAGATCAGAGCAAAGCGTGTCCTTTAAACACTGCCATCAACAGCGTCTGAGGATGTGGGTTTCTAAGAGATGAAAGCGATAAGACTCAACAGCGTAGGTTTGCTGTAACAGAGGCCGACTGTCGGCCAGTGTGGACTTTTACTGCATGTGACAGATGTCACAGGGTTGTTCAATCATTTGTGCTCACAAATTGTTGATTGGTGCACATGAAATAGTAATCTGCACCCTTGAATTGCTAATTTAAGATTTACCCCTTGTACCTGATAATAATTAAAAAGAATTAAATAGGCCGTGTGTGAGTGTTTGTGTGTGAGTGTGTGTCTGTTTTCCAGTCACTCACTGTCTCCTCAGAAAAAGATTTGCCGTGTTTTTTGCCCATTTTTCTGCGCATGGTCAGCGAAATTGCCTTCATCTTCTTCCCGAGTCCAGCTGATTTGTTTTGGTCCAAACTCTCACATTCTTCTGTGAGCTGTGTAAAGAAAGTTGGCTTAGTACACATAGTATTGATGCTATTAAAGACTTGGCTCCTCATATTTCTCCCATCTCCTCATTTTTTGACGATTTATTTGTAAAATGCATCACTTCCTGTGCAGCAAAGGGTTTTTCCCAGGATGAAATTTGTTTTCCAAATGTCTTTTTATTTATTTTTTTTATACAAAACACCTCACAGCACTACGTCTGCAAATATTTGTATATGTGCATACATTCAGAACTCTAACAAAACGCAAATGTTTCCATCCACTGACTTTACATGACCTGGTATGTTATTGACCATCATTCTTACGACTCTGAGAATATTTTGCTATTATGCATGTAAAAATGCAGTACAAACCGTGGCTGTTCCATTTTCCTCAGGCTTGGCTGGTGACGAGTGATGTCTGAGACCCTCAAACCTGCCGAAGCTCGTGGAGCGCTGCGGGGAGGATTAAAAAGACAAAGACAAAGGATGTCATGGAGACAACTGGCACCGTTTGTGTGGCTTACATGGCATCAAGTCATTGTGCTTGTGAGTCCTCGCCCCAGCTGTCTCAAGGCTCAAAAATCCTGAAAAAACCTGCTGCATCTTTACTCTATGCCCCGAATGGATTTCACTGATGAAATATGATTGAAGCTTTCCAGTGGATTCAGCTGTCTATACCTACTTTATATACTGTCTGATAAAGAAAACAAAGTATTACTAATTCTTTGCTCATGGCTACAAGGAACTTCAGTCAAAAGCGAACACCGAGGGTGTTTCGAAATAAGAGCTTGTAAAATATGTGGTACATTTGTGGTCATGTCGGTGCGCTGGCAAACTTGTCAATATTCAAAATGAGTAGATAAAGACATAAATAAAACTGAATAAAACACTGGTGACATGCACTCATTGTTGCTTCACTCGGGCTCGGTTTTAATTCTTTCCTCTTTTTTCCGGTTTTTCATAAAACTGAAAGTCATTATAATCTCTCCCGACTGCCCATCATCTCCACAGCAGAGCACCAAAAATCATTATATAAATGAATAATCCCTAGAAATCCTGGTTAAATATGAGCACCACACTCCTAGACGGCTCTCTGTGGATTGATTTAATGCAGCGTCATCTGCCAGCCAACAGTTTACTCCACTGTCTACAAATGCAGCAGCAGAATTGAAGGGTTTTATTTTAGAGCTATATTCCTCCCCCTAATTTCACTTTTTGTGTCATTATATCGTTTGCATTTTATTGTCATTGTTGTCTGTTTTACATTGTGAAAATTCACTTGGAAAATACAGTTCACTGTATAAATTAGACAAAAACTTTACCTTATGTCAACTATTCTTTTAGCGTTCAATCAGTATTTTACAAAATGTCATTTATCTTTACATCCTTTAAAAATACAGGATCCATTTTCAATGTCAGTTTAAACAATGTTATACATTAAATTCAGCTACAAATTGTACATGTTTGTGGCTGTCTCTCTCCTTTTCTTGAGAACATTGGTCATTTTGTGACTATGTCAAAAGTGACACTTGGACATCTTGGGTTCCTACAAAATGTCATATCTTGCCTCCTACAGTATTCTCATATATTGTCTAGATTTTCACCTACCTTTGGCTTGCTGTTCTTTGCTTTGTCTGACACATTGGAGGCTGCCCTCTGCAACATTTTCTCCTGTTTTAAGGTTATTGTCAAATCTCACTCCTTGCTCTTCTCTATTCTTTACCCCCACTCTCCTGACAGTGAAGTGTTAACTAGCACCGAGGCTGCCTGTCTGATGGGCTGGCTGGCCCACTTCCTTACAACACACAGGATGTGAGGCAATCGGCGTTGTGTCTCTCGTTGCAGTACAGCTTTGAAAGGGAAAAACACAAGTGCTTGGGTGAGCATTTTCTGGCCCGCTTGATGAAAACATCGAGAACTGCTTCCAGGAATGGCTGCACTTTCATTTTTTTTTTATAATTGTGGTGTTTGTTTGTGATGAGATATTCTGGTGGGGATGAGCTTGTCTCATATTTGCTACTGTGTTGCATTGCTGTGGTTGATCTGCTCAGAGTTGGGCCGTAATGTCACCAAGCATAAATCAAACTAACCACTGGAGTGAGTCATTATGTATCAGGGTCAGGGTTACATCCACATAAACTAAAACTAAACAAACAATCTAATTATTCTACGTGCCCATAAACTTTACACTAAAAGCTTTTTTTTATTTTTTTATTTCATGGATAAAATAGAATGACAACATGTAAAAATGTAAAACTCTTAAGTAAGTTCAATATTCCTCAAAATGTCCCTTAAATAGCAATGGGGAACTTGGTTATGGTAAATGATGATGGAGTAATTATTCGCATGCGTTCATTTCTTAATGTGGGGTGAAGTCTTTTGAGGAAGTGCTGACGTGTGGCAGAGGAACAGCTTTTTTGTGTCGAAACACTTTCCGGTTCATCTCTGCTCTCAGTATGGAAGTGAATATATTTCATTTTGCTTCTTAGAAACACTGAGACATAAAGCCGAGATGTGTCTACTGTAGATCTTTGTTTTTGATTGTGGCTCAGCAACAGAAAAATTGTTACCACCGGTAACCTTCTTACAAAACATGGCCTCCCCAGTGAATCTGCAAGTGCTCTGATGTTGCCATGTAGGGATTTACGGCTTTGTTTACATTGCGAGGGGTTTCGATCGGTCATTTGTAGAAAAGGAAATTCTGCAGACAAAGCCATTGCCTAATCTTGCTGCTTGCAATCAGCTGTAAACTCCTGGCAATCCAGATTAAGGCTAATAATCTATTACTTCAGAGGCTCCCTGGACAGGCAGTTGTTCATCTGAAGAGTTCAAAATGAGATATCTACCATGTGAAAAAGTCACCTGATCTTTGTTGAAATATTTTAAAGTGCCGTTAGGAGGGTCCTCTGAATTTCGGCCAGAATTATTAGTTAGATTTGTTTTAAATAGTTTTCCAACAGACCCGGAGAAGAGGATAGAATTGGGATTAAAATACAGCATCATATTTGCGGTATATGTGCATTATAGTATAAGTCGTAAAAGTATGGCATGTTTAGAACCTTATAGTATTGAAAAATGTCAAGGAATATTTAATTGGCCATATGGTAAAAGGCCAAAAGGTGAAATAGTTCCTGTACATTTATGTGTTAAGTGTGCAGAGTGAATTTTACATTTTTTCCTTTTTTCTTTCATGCCTTTAAAGAGCGAGTACAAAGAGAGAGTATTAACCTCTATACCATCTCTGGCTATACTCTTAAGAGGCTTCATGTCCAATGAAATTACATTTTCTCTCTAAGAACCACTATAGATCCATAAGGATCTTGTAATCTCTACACGGGATCATCCTTTTCATCTTAGACTATTTTCATCTATTTTCTCCCAAGTCACATTGCACGAGCTCACTGGGTATCAGCGGAAGGCTTATGCTGAGAGATGTCAAGTGCGTGCACAGGCACTGACCTTTAAAGTCAATCTGCACTATTGTGATCATTGAACCTACCGTTTTTAACAGCAGCTGACTGAAAGAATCCCAACGGGAGAGTTTAAGATTAATTTTGAAATGAATTACCAACTGAATCTCACAAAGCTATCCTTCAGATGAACCTGCCACTGGGTCTGTGAGGTTTAATACTGTTAATATTGTGGTGCCTATCAGCATCCTAAGATCTTTTTCAAGGACTAACTAATGGTTTCACAAACACATCCACCAGCAGAAACTTACATTTGGTCCTGAGAGATCCACATCTGTGATAGATCGCGGCACCTTTGGGGGAATCTGGGGTTTGCGGTCCCATTTCAAGCTGTCATCCTGGGCTGTGGCCTGCCGCTGTCTTCCTTCCCACTCCTTCCCATGGGGTGTGGTGAAGTCATGGGAGTACACGCGATACTCTGTGAGCGGCCTGCGGCAGGTGTGCTGGATGGTCCCCCAGGCAGCACTGCTGTCACCTAGGTTGCTCCAGCGCTGGTGGTGGCTGTGGGTGGGCGTCGCTCCACCAGGGAGGGTGGCCATGTCTGTGCATCGGCCCGGGGTTGCGTTCTCCTGAGCGGGGAGGGTGGAGGACTTGCCTAGGTAGGGCCTCCTGTCTGACCTGTATGGCACGTCCAGGTAGTGGGGTCCCATGGGTGGGCTCATAGCATATGGTGGGGAGTGCACTGAAAGAGAAGACAGAAGAACATATAAATGGAAAACTGGCATTTGACACCTTTCTGAAAGTGAAGAAATGTCAGGGATGTTGATACCTTTATTTAAATTGGAATAAGATTTCTGTGTCATGTTGCTGCAACCGATCATTACAGCAGAGAGTGATTCATAGTTCTGCATGTGCTCTCCCCACTGAGTGTCGTAACACCGCCACAAAACTATCTGAATTAATGCAAAGAAATACTGTTTTGTCACTTTCAACATTTACTTCACAACAGGCTGATAACAAAGACGGTGAAGAGATGTTTTGCCCTGGAAATGGCTTTAAGCAGACCATCTGTGAGACCACTTTACACATCGAAGCAGCACCGGAAAGAGAGTAGGAGGAAATATGAAGATGGCCAAACAGACCAATCAGAGTTCTTGCGGTGTGTCCCCTTTGCCTTTGTGATCTCTGTGTAGTTTGAGCAGATGCTTGTTCTCTGCGTACCTTTATCGCCTATACACCACAGACACCTACACTGAAGGTGTTGCAACACTTAAAAGCAGAAGTATAATTTAGAATTCATCAGAACAGAAGAATCATAAACTACAGTTGCTACATTTTGACAAATGCTGCATGGGTGTCTTCTGCTACTGTGGTGTAGCTTGGTTACCGAGTCATACAGATGCTAGAGAGGTCAGAAAGGTCAGTTTAATCTAGGGAGTAGGGGGACAGTAACGTTTTCTTGCTGTTGTTGTGGAAAGCTGTCTCACCTGTGGAGTTGTGACTTTTCTTCGACCCCTCTTTCCCGCTCTTTCCGCCTGGTTTCTTCCCGGACTTTTGGCTTCTTTTGACACCAGGTTTCGACTCTGTCGCAACGCCATTGGCATGGACACTCTGGAAAGATGCAACACACAACACATAAATACTTTAATTCCTAAATGTCTAAAATGTGACACCTCAGTTTTGAGCCTTGCTAGCAGCATAGCTCGCGGTATGGCAATGTCAACCCTTTGGTCAGTCTGTCTGTCGGTTGGTCCACCACTTGGTCCAGATTGAAATATCTCAGCAACTATAGAATTAATTGCCATCAAATTTTGTAAAGACATTCATCGTCCCCAGAGGATGAATCCCACTGACTTTGGTGAACCTTTGACCTTTCCTCTAGTGCCACCATGAGGTTGACATTTTTGTTTTTTAGTGAAATATCTCAACTTGGATGGAGTGATAAGACATTTGGTAAAGACATTCACATCCCCCTCAGGATTTTTTTTTTCAACTTTGGTGATCCCTTCACTTTCCATCTAGCGCCATCATCAGATCAAAAATGTGTATTTGTATTTTGGTTTATGACCAAATACCTGCTAAACTAATAAAAATCCCATCAGCATCAGCTGTAGTTTGTGTTTAGTGGTAATATAGCAGATGCTAGCATGCTAACCTCATGGATTGAATATAGATTATGACTTAAAGTGTTTTAAATGAGCATGTTAGCATGTTGACATTAGCATTTAGCTCAAAGCACTGCTTTGCCTCACAGAGCCACTAGCTGTCTTTTTGTTTTTTCTTTTTTTTTTGGTGTTTATTAAAAGGCTGGACACAATATCTTCTACCAAATCCTATTTGGGTCACTGGCAGCACAGCCACATTGTGAGGTGCTGAGAGCTGCTGCTGATCCGCTACTGGCAAGCTCTGTTTTGTTTGCTTCTCACTATGATGGGCATTAGTCAGAATGGGCACTGGGTGACCTGGCATGAGGCCTCTAAACCCTCCCCACCCCAAACACACACAGACAGTCCTCTTCTTGTTTTCACGTCTCTCTCTGCCATGTGGCCCAGAGATTACACAGAGAGCAGTACTCTCGTTGGACCATCTGCACTGTATTAAAAACCCAATCAGCATTTGTGTTAAATGATTGTGCCATTTAGGCCACCAGAGGCTCTCTGGAGCAGGTGGCAGCTTAGAACTCCTAACTTGGCACAAAAAGGCCTAGTGTGCCATGTGACCACAAGCCTGCACTTGCAAACATGCTCACATCTACCGGTGCAGCAACAGGTTATGAATGCTATGAATGATGTTCAAACAAGATGGCACAGATGCCAGATCAATCAGATATTAATTATATTTACTGCTGTAAAACAACGGTGATGCAGAGATATAAAGGAGGGTGTTTTGACACACCTCACATGTAATTTATGACACACGTGCCATAAAATAAAAGTGCAAAAAAGCATTTAAAATATTACTTTTTTAAACATAACAATGCATTAGTGAGCATCAGTGCAACATGTGCGCATGAAAATATCTGCTGAGTGAAGCTGGCTGAGTAGAGAAGACTGCAGTGAAGCTTTTTATTCTAACCTGGCTTGAGGACGGTTTCTCCTTTTTCTTTGTGCCAGGATGATGAGCTCCTTTCCCTTCTTTGGTTTCTGTTCTGTGTTTAGTCTTCCTCATCTCTAGAGGGACACAAGATATTACAATAAACATCTCATCAGGTTAGTGAAACACAGGAAAAACTGAAAGAAAATCCCAAACTAAGAAACACGAGTTCACTCAGGAAGCTGATTTAGTCATGTATTTCTCTATTTCTCAGGATTAAAGGACAGGTTCACAATTTTTCTTTTCTGTCTGTCTTAAAATTACAGTGCCCATATAGGTGCCCATATGAACAGTGAAACAGGTTTTGCTTGCTGTAATCATTCCTTCTGTCCATACTGGACATTAAGAGAACCTTTCCTAATGTGCTTTCAATATAAGTGATGGGAGACAAAATCCACAGTCTTCATTTTGTGCAAAAATGTATTCCACAGTTTATGTGAAGCTAACATGAGGTTTAAGCAGTGAGTTAATCAAATCAAGGGGATGTCTTCCAAAGTTACAGTGTCTAATCCCAGCGGTTAGAAGGGGCCTACCACTGCACGATCATTCAGGCCTGTGTAACATTATTAAATACTCAATAGGTCGGGGTTCAATTTTGGTGGTGAATCGGTTGGAAAGCCCGGCAGTCTTCAGACATCATGCTGAGAGTCCTAATGAACGATGGCAGATGAGCTTAACCTATTTATTTCCTATTTACCTTCATTGTGATTGTTGGTGATGTGGACTAAATCTTCTCGGCTCTTGGCGGGCTGCCAGACCGCAGTATTATAGCCGGGGTTATCTGCCGTGAAGGGAGACAAAAAACAAACATTGAGGATTTTAAGTTAAAAGTCGGGGTCAGTGGAGTCCACAGAAATAGTTTTCTGAGTCACCAACAGGCAGCCTTGCAGGTTATAGGTGTTTTAATCTGAATACGACAACAGTATTTTCTTAGCAGTTTTGAAGTCTTACAGATTGTTGGGTGGCAATACAGGAGCTGATGTTATTTTCAATGTCTTGGTCATTGTGTTCAGTTAAAAACAGCAATGAACACAGTGACTTTTTTGCTTTTTCACAAATCTCTTTGAACTGATACGAGTCTTAAAATGAATCCAGCATTAACAAAACACAAAGGGAATTAATTGTACTCACCCAGTGCTTCATTATCTGATGCAGATTTGGATACATGTGTTCTGGAAGTAAAATTAACAAAGAAATATAATATTATACAGTTGCCTTTAATTAATGTTTGAGTATATGTGTTGTAGCCCTTTAGTCTGACAACAAACCCCGACAGCCCCACTGATATGATTGTTTTTATAATGTAGGGCCACCTAGTGCAACAACAAAATATGACAAAGGCATATAAGCACAAAAGTCACAGAACATGAGGTTAAAAGCTGAAGTCTCATCGTGAGAAAGTAGATTGATATTGTGCAGAGGTACTCTGTGTGAAAGCATGATCTACTGTTTCTATGGGCTGAGAGACCACGCTGTGACCACAAAGTCGCATTTCTTCTCAAGTAAAGCCAGGGGAGTAAAGGTGTCGAGGCGACTGGGGACTCTAAGTAAGTGGGCCTTGAATCCGCTTAGTCCAACTAGCCCAAAGCCATAATCTGCCTTCTGGTGGCCCAACAGTCCGCAGGGCACTGCTTCTCAAAAACACATTCACTGCCAATCAAACTAAACAAATTGTTTTCCGAGTCACGGAAAGCTTTTTTTTGTTTTGTTTTTCTCAATTGTGTCTGATGGGCAGTTAATCCCGCTTCTTGAAATACAGCATTGTATTGGCCAGACCCAATAAAAATAAGGATGAGGAGAGGAGCACTGCTGAAGAGCCCGTCTGCTCTGCTGCAGGGAGGATTTACAGTATTAACCCCCAGTGAAAATAAACAGGGAGCCTTTCAAGCCATATTATTACTCTGTGGGAAAGCCCTTTCACTTGCATGGTAGATTTTAGGTGCGATTTGCACGCACATCCAACAAAAGAAACAGAAAGAAGGTTAGACAGGAGACACACAAAAACCTGGGTTCCGGGCAGGATTACAATGTTTTTAATACAATTTCAGTGTCTGTTTATAGCAGAATGGCATGATTAGTAAAGGAACATGTAACACAATGTAAAATACATTTACCTGTGAGCTAAAACCAATGTGGTTTGGTGCAACCAGTACCATGTCAGCATGTTTGTGAGCTCACCTTCTTTTCTTTTTATTAGAGTTGGTCCCCTGCATCTGAGGCATCTCCTGAAACATATTAGTGTTTAACAATCCATTGAAAATAAGCACATTTCCATCACATTCAAATGGATTTGATGAATAAATGATTGTTTTGTCTTGCAGACTCATGCTGAGATTCATTGGTGTGGCATCAGTGATATTTAATTTACACGACAAGCTCGAATTAAACATTCTGAATTGTCTGGCTTCAGCAGCAGCTGTCAAATAGCTCTGTTCATCATTTCATGATCAGCTTTGTTTTATAGGTACAATCGGATGGGTGGGAGTCCAAAAGCCCTAATTCCTCTAAGAAGTGGTAGAAGTACAATGTGGTCACGATTGTTCACATGGGTCCGCCATTCACGATCTGTACGGCATGCATGTGTGTGGACATGCTTAAGTGTGTGATTTTTGACGTCTTTGTACACGCACACAGTATGCATCCCTCTCACCATAGAAATCGATCTCCCGGAGCCTCGCCACTTTGTGTTGTCATCCAGCAGGACCGCTGGGCTGCAGGAGCGGCTGCAGGAGCGGCTGCAGGAGCGGCTGGAGGAGCGGCTGGGGATGGGCGGTGGTGGACCATCACTGGAGCTCTGCACGGCCTCATACAGGCTGTCCATAGACCCCTCCTGATGCCACGTGGACAGACAGACAGACAGACAGACAGACAGCTGTTAGACAGTTGAAGTTTGGCAGCAGGCGCCATTTATGAATGGATTTCATCTATCCTGTCAGATTAAGTCTGATGAGTACTTGTGTTGAAGTGCACAGTGTGCACATATCAAGCAGGTTTAATAGGTTACACACTTTATGTCAGGGGTTAAGGAAATGTCATGCTGCATAATCACTGCTTAGTATAACCTCAGGAATAGAAAAAAAACAAGACAACCCACATAAATCTTAGCGTTATGAGGATTTGATATGACAGTAGTGATATGCTGCTAATGCTGCTCCAAAGCTCTTTTAAATTTGCTTGTCAACCGTGGATGTAGGGGAGGACTGAAATTCCTCAGAACAGATTTCAGCGTAGATTAAAATGTGTTCGGCTTGTTTGGATTCCTTCTAGGAACGCATAACCATTTTTCGCTCTTCATCCAGCTCATCTTGTGTGTACGATGGCATCTTTAGTGGCAACAAGGGAAGGCTTTTAGGTTTGAACTCGCATACTGTGTCCATGTAGGTCAGATTGTCCTCATTTTTTGACTGAATTTGTAGAAACTAAAAGATAAAATACGCAGATGTACATTTGTACCTTTCTGCACACTTACGCGCTCCAATTTCCCTGAGTATTTTATTTTCTGCATCTTTCTGCGTATTTTAATACTACTTCCCTTTATTCATGCTGTTAACTGTTATATGTTGAACTTGTGTGTGTAATACTGCATATAATCATGTGATGTAGCCTATGTAAGTTCGTACAGTATCATTTACTCCTCTTTGTGTCTTTAACAATTGCGCCAAATGATTACCTAAGCCAAACTACATGTATTTAAAACGGTTTTGTTTTTTTTAAATCTCTCATGAATGAGTTTGTGTTTGCACAAGAAGTCATTGTTCACGCGATGGGGAACAACAGCAACAGAGGGGACAATCAGTGCAATCACAGTTCAAGCCTCTGTTTACTGTAGCAAGACCTTAGTTAATAATCCTGACTACTGGTCAACAACCCCAGCATCTGTCTAAAGACAAGTTTCTGTATACATGCCCTTGTGCCCACGTGTAGCATGGCAGCTGCAGCAGCATCTGACGGACCATATGTGTGAGTGCCGCCACACACTTGTCTTTACCTTGTCGCTTCACTTATCAATACTTTAATAATGCTTTCTGCTTTCTCCTCTAGGAACACTTGCATCATGAACGCTAATATATAAATTACAGCATTAAAGTACACAAATATAGTACTACTGTATCAGACTCTACTCATGTAGTACATGGACGGTAAATCCAAGGAAACCCTAACAAAGCAGATGAGTTTAGAGAAGTATTTTTATCTTTTGAGACAGTTGAGATGTGGATTGAGCAAAAGGAGCAACTTCTAATGATTAAACAGTCAACAACAAGAACTAACACCTGTCACCTGTCTTTTGGATCATTTAGAGGCTGACCCACTGTGATAACAACCTTGCACATCTTTTCCCGCACTCGCATCTACACTATGATTCACAGATACTTAATGTGTTGCTTGTGGCCAAGCTGTCATTTGCATCACAGGGCTAAGGTCGCTTTCCCTCAGCTACTCACACCCAGCTTGTCCAGTAAATGCAGATACTAAAGTGTGTCTCTTACCAGCGAAAAGCAGAAAAGGTTCATGTTGGGCTGGAAGGTGTCCTGCTCCCGTCGGTGCGTCTGATGGAGGTGAAACAGCGAGCCTGACTGACAGCCAGAGTCTGAGAGACACAACAGCTCAGCGTGAGCCCAGCCCGGGCCGCCTGCTGTCTTCTCAGATTAATACCACAGTGAAATCCCTCCACTAATCCAATAGATGGACCACCATTACTCTACCAGATAGAGCACAACTCACTCTTGACAACAGGCCCACCATTGGTGGAGCAACTGGATGAGTCTTTGTTTTGAATCTTTTTGTTTTTTTTGTGCAGGGAAGCTTTATCCAGCAGCCATGCTCTTTTTTAACCTACACTCAGTGGTGAAAGGAGTATTATATAATTTACTTATTAGATCTTTAAATTAGGTAAAAGTACCAGAACAACAATGTAAAATACTCCATTTCAAGTATGCAAAGTAAGTAAAAATACTTCTATGTAAAAATGTCCCTTGTGACTGACATATTATTATAAATGACATTATCAGATAATTACACATAAATAATTAATAATGTGTAGTAAACAGCATTTTACTGTTGTAGCTCGTGGAACTAGTTTTTACTACTTTATATACAAGTTTAATCCAGTGGTTCCCATCCTAGGGGTCGGGCCCCCTCCAAAGGGTCACAAGATAAATCTGTGCGCTCTTTCGGTGATTAATGGGAGAGGAAAGAAGAAAAAACAGTATTCTGCTACTAAAACGTAATTGTTTTTTGTACTGAGAGGTCCCACCTGCATTTTTGGAAGGAGTCACAAGCCAAAAAGGTTGGGAACAACTGGTTTAATCTTCAACAGTGGGTTGTATTTTATTAACTTATCATGTGTTTTTTTTTATGTACATTAAACCCTTCAGCTGAAAACAAATCACTGACTATGTCTGTCAAATAAATGTAGTAGAGTTAAACACATAATAATTCCCTCTGATATGTAGCAGAGTAGAAGTAGAAAGTAGCGTTAAATGGAAATACTCAAGTAAAGTAGTGCCTCTTGGACTGAAAATAAAAGAACTCGAGGAAATGTATTTTCCACTTCTGCCCACACTATCCTTTTAATGGGTATTTTATCTGATGCATCATTCAAAACAGTTATATTCTACAAATGATAGAAGAATTGATCAGAAATACAACATAAACAGGGTCATTTTAAAAAAATGAGTTTCATAAAGGTAATATCTATATCGACAGTATTACCAGGACCAAACAAGTGACTTAGAAACTCTGCTTTGTAAATAGTTTTGTTTTAAAGATCTCAGCCTCCAACCAGTCCTGCTGGAGGAGTGCCAAAATGACGGCAAGAGCTCTGATAATATGTAAAAAATGCACTTCCCAGAAACTATAGACTCATTTGAAACCATGCCAGCCTGCAGTCAACACTCAGACATTAAAACAACAAACACACCGAGCAGGGGGCATGCTAATTCTCACACTTGCTCAGCCACAGCTCTTTCCTGTGTGGGCCGCAGATACGTGTAATATTTTTCCCTCACGCTCTATGGCTTTGTGCAACTAGGCTACTGGTTTCTTCAGAAAGCACAATAATTCCTCTAAATGACAGACATTACATTCTTGCTTTGGGGCAAGTAACCCAAAAGTGATAATAAATAAAAATGTTGTGTACATTTTATTTTTCATCTGAGGCCATTTTGTAGTCATTGGGCCAGTCTTTATATCTTTTAGACAAATCTCATGTACAATATATGTGTATTAACCAGTAACACATTAAGTGTAAAGGCTGTGGTCTGCCAATCCACCAATCATCCACCTGTGATGTCTCAGCTGCTCTAATGTAAAGAGGAAACTGCTGGAGAGATGAACACTTATGACCCATATTTACATGCTGACGTGACAGTATGGTTTGTGGAAGTGGAATGATCTGTGAGTATTTTGAAACCAATCATTCAGCTTACTCGGCCCATTGTTGTATTCTAATGTTACACAATAAATGAAACATGAGTCCTACGTGAATGGGCTTTAATGATCATAGAAGTATCCTAAATGAATGAATTAACCAAATAATTACTTTCCCACTGACTTCAGCCCACTTTGCGTGGTTTAAGAGTCTTTTTAAAAAATTAAAACTGCAATTACTCAGCATTTTTCCTACTCTTAGCTCTATGTCGAGCCGTCGGCCTCTGAATTTAACGTGCTCCACAGTGTTCCAAAAATAAATAAAAAATAAAAATAAAAACATATATAGGTCCAGACTGACAGGTACTGTACGTGCCTGACAGTAACAAGGTGTGACATGGCTGCACCCTGTTCCTTCTCTGAAAACAAGGTAGAGTGAGTTAATGCTGTCAGGCAGGATTCGCATGTCGACCACAGCTGTGCACGACAACTTTGTGTATGACTCATGGGTGAATTTCATTTGTGTGTTTATGATAAATAGATCTAACATCAAGTCAAGTGGGATATTTGTTTATTTCCATAGGGGTTAAACATGCATTTTATCTTTTTTTTCCTCATTACCAAACATAAATGGAAAAAAAAAAAGAAAAACAGGTTAATATGTGGCCTTCAGGATGATTGATCACATGGTCCTTCACTACGTGGGCATGTTGGCTAGGTCAGCTGGCTTACTGTAAATTATTAGCCAGTTTAATTTACCCCTTTTGTAATAGGCGACTGACTGTTGGCCCAGTTTAAAGGCACCCTGTGGAGTTTCTTGTATTAACAAACACAGTTATGTTTAAATTTAGCATCACTAAAATGTGGCATTTTCTTCTTCATAAAACATTTGCAGAGCGGATTTTTTGAATATTTTAAAGCCTGCATTGTTTACATCCAAGTTCACATCAGCTAGCAGAGCCATTGTTCCTCTGCCAGTTAATTAAAGTTGCCAAGTCTTTCATGCCATGGGAGAAGGGTGCCTCAAAGGCTTTCTGGCAGAAAGCCTGACAGAAACCCTTCGAGGCAACCTTCCAAGCGTGACTTTTCTTTCTACCCTCCATAATTTGTTACCTGTTTTTGAACCTTGCCTGACGTTTTCAGGAATTTTTTTGGAATTGTTTGCCTGGTTAGACTGCATTCTCCAATTCTGACCCTTGCTTGACTGCTTGCCTATAAGCAATCACTTTAAAATAAATCATTGAACTGATCCTGTCTCAGTGCTTCAGTCTGCATTTGGGTCCTATATCCCTGTCACCTGTATTCACTGGCTGTGATGCTAGAGGTCAAAAACTCCAGTGTGCCCTTACGGTCAGTGGGTATCAGAAGGGAACATTTGGGTGAGTTTCACCTCACCCAAAAGAAACTCGTGAAGCACATGTGTGCTACACTACGTTTTTAAACCCATGTGGGTTCAATAACATGTTGGCTGTGTGAAACTGAGTGAGCTTTTAAAATCTGCAGACAAGAGTTTTTTTCCTGCCTCACCTGCACCGCAAAAAAGGAATTTCAAGAAAGTAAAAAATCCTTGTATCTAGTAAATTCGTCTTATTTTTTGTCTAAAAAGAAAAATAATCTTGTCAAGCATCTTTTGCATTAGAAAAGTAATCTCATTTTAAGAAAATATATCTAGCTTTGTCTTAATAAGATATTCCAGCTAATACTGAGCTAGATTTACAACAATGGTTTCCATAATATTCCAGCAGAGGAACAAGATTGTTTTTCTTATTTTAAGAGTAAGACCACTGGCACAACTTCTCAATTTAAGAATCTTATGAAATGACACCAATTAAAGTTTGTTCATCTATTTTTATTCATTGTCAACAAGAGCTGCTGCTTCACATTTCATATTATTACTATTAAGAGATCCACGGTCTGGTCTAAGCGAAGTATGAATGACCGTGCTGAACAAAAACTGCATGGCTCACATACACATGAAAACTGAAAATACAGTTTAACCCTCGACCCACCTGCAGACAGTATGTATCTTTAAATAGTTACAGCAAGTAACTCCCCCGAAATGAACAGGGTTCGTACAAAGTCTTGAAAGTATGGAAAATGCTTAATTTGAACTGTTATGTTTTCAAGGTTAGGAACATGCTTGAATTCAAACATGCTCCTTGAAAAAATGCTTGATTTTCAACATAATCTGGTGTTTTGTTATCGACACAATCACTGTAAACCAAAAATCAGTTAATATTTGAAATGAAACAATCGTCATATTTGTTTGTTGTCTCCTGGAATTTATAGTAACAATTTAGATGTGATGATAAATGCTTTGAGAGTCTGGACATTTTTGGTTTAGGTACCTTGAAAGTGTTTGAAAAGTGCTTGACTTTTACAGTAAATCTGTACGAACCCTGTTTATTGTAAGAAGGTTACTGTTACTACTGTTATTTGTTATCTTGCCATAGGTCTTACACTTTCATTTTCACCTTGACCACCAATGGTCTTTATATTGTTTTAGAATCGTTTGTTCCGTGCAGCCTCTGACTCAACAATAAAGAAGTGAAAAGAAATGTCAGATTAATTTTTGTCTAGCAAGCTAATCTAATTTCAAGTAGTAGTACAAGTTCATATATGGCAGTCAGGATGACTTATTTCAGGTGGCATGATGGTGTAGTAGTTAGCACTGTTTCCTCATAGTGAGAGAGTTTTTGCTTTGAACCCACTGGTGTATGCTTTTTTTTTCTAATTATTAATCTTAAATTAAGATATAAATTCTTAAAGTCAGCTCGATCAAGAGACCAAAATACTAATTTTAAGTAAGTCTGTCTTAAATAACTCAGTTTTCATTGCTTGTAATAAGCACAACTTGCTTAAATTTGGGCATTTTGTCTAGTTTAATTTGGGCATTTTGTCTAGTTTTTAAAGTCTAGCCCATTACGGGCTAGACTTTTATGCTAGTTTTAAGAATTCTAGCCAAGAAAATTTGGCTTACCGCACTGGCTGATTTTTCTGCTCGATACAAGACAATTTGACTATATTTAAGAATATTTGGCTTCTTTCTAGTAGGGCTGTTTTTGCAGTGTGTCAAAATCAACAGCTGAAACAAATGAGATCAATCAAAAGATCCTTTTTATTCAAGGATTTTGGAACAGATGACCCCCTAAAGGGATTCCAACTTTACATTGCAGCAGAGACAGACAGCGACTCACATAGCAGTAGCAGTTCATTAAAAGAAAAATCATGGCTGTGACTACCAGTGTGTTGCGTAGTTTGAGATGGCTGTGAGATTCAACATTTGTAGATTTCATTGAAACTCTAAATAAAAGCAAGACAAGTCAAAGACATGGTAGTCACATTATAATCATATAAGCTAACACATTTTCCATCATGTTAACATTTAAGTGATTGATTTTTTTCAGATCAGAAAGCGAAAGTGAACGCTGAGTGATGCCTCGGGCCTAACAAAGGTCATCTTGGCAGCAGGTTGTGTAAAAGTCCTCGGCACAGAAAGTCTCACAAGTTCGTTTGAGGTCGTCTTCTGTTGGAAAAACCAAATACAACAATATGCAATGACTGAACCATTCCTCTGTCACTGTAATATGTAATATGGCTTTTCCCAAAAAGATAAACACACATATTAAAACATGGACATTAGAGAAAGCAAAGTGAATGCAGCAGAAGGAGTCATACGTACGTTTCATATAGGTCCTGCAGAACTGAGCCGAGTCCGGGCACTCTGTCTCCGTCTTACAGATGTTGTCGTCATCACCATTACAGGTGAAGCATCTGAGTGTGAGCACTGGTAAGAAGACAAAAATCCATCAAAACTGACTCTGGGTTTTCATTTGCTACAATATCATGAAGTTATAAAGGCAACATCAATATTTAGGTATAGGGAATACTGGATAGCTTTTCATTATTAGTGACAGGAGATGTTTTCCCTGCTCTCGGAGTCCTTCCACAGGCGTAATGCATCAGTGATTAAAGTTAAAGGTTAAAGATTCTTATGAAAGTATTTTTACTTTGACCTTTGCTTTAGTAAAAAACAATGCAAAAACTGAGCATAAACCAAAGTTCCCTCACCTTGAGTGCTACACAGCAGCAGGAGCAACAGAGTGAGAAGCAGGACCTTCATGTTGTCAGCTGGTATGTGGACAAACCTCCCGCTCTGGTACTTATATACTGGCACACCACATACCAAGCTAGAACACTTCCTTGTGTTACGATATTCCAGTAAATGTAGCCTACTTTCCTTTCAGCTCAAGGGCCCCAAAGAAAAGACGACACCTAAGCAAACAAAGAGTTATTTAATCTGCTTTATACTTACATACTGATGAACAAGGTGTTGTGTTGCACGAAGGTCAGCTAAGGTTGCTTTTAACCCTCTCCTGCGGGTTATTTGCCTGCTGCTCTGCACTTTATTCATACAGCCACAGTGGCGGAGTTTGATATCATTTCTGAGGACTTTTTGAGTAACTGGATCTCATTCAGTGTGCTAGTTCCAGCCTGGTCAGTTTAGAAAAGCCTGAAAAGTAACTGGAAACTGCCCCTTTAACACAGTGGGTTGATTACTGAAAGAACTTAACAAAAGCTACCTTGTGGGGAACGAACAAACAAGGCCAAGAGTCTGCAGCCATGTTAGCGTCTTTATGAGGCTGTACTTAGGGACAGCTTGCACGCACAACGCAGACATGGTGATGTTTAGCAGGTCTAATGTTTACCATGTCCCCCATCAGTTCATGCTAACTTCTGATGATTAGCACTAAACACAAAGTACAGTTTCAGTATCTGTGAGGTACAAACATCACTTTCAAGAAGCGTCCGTGTACAGAACTCAAATGCATAAATTAATTTTCTAGCTAAAATCTGAAGTTGAAAAGAGATGTTTATATTTATTTTATTTGAATCTAAATACAAATCTTCATGAACTTATCATCTTTTTTGCCATCACAATTACGTAATGTCATTCAGCTAATTACCTCTTTAATATTAACAACTTGAGAAAAAAAACAATATAATAAGTTATTGTAAAAATGTGAAAATGTAGTTTTAAAAACAGAAGACATAAAAATAAGCATAAAGGCTGTCAGAAATCACATCAAAAATGCAAGTAATATCCAGGTTTAATAAAATACACCATAAAGGGCACAGGGTAGTGACACAACTATAGAAAATGTGCTTGTTATTTTTTTCACTTACATATTATTCTTTTACAATACAAACCCTGTCACTTAATAGGTAATATCCGGTCAGATCTAGTGTCAAAGTTTGCATATAAGTATAATAAATCAGCCTATATCATACTCCATACTCACTCAAATGTGTTTTAATAATGCATCAAATATACCTTTATCCATGAAAACAGTCATTATAAAACCCTGACATAACTGACTGAAGTGAGATTTAGGATATAGCCTATATTTCCTTTAATGCTGTGTGCTACTGTAGAGGTCTCCCTGATTTGGATGGCCTGTGTTAAGGTTTTGGTGTGAAGCACTGAATGATCATGTCAAATGTGAACTTATTAATAACTGCATTACCATGTTATAAAGTGTAATTTAGGAAATGTGAAAAAGTTCTATTCAGATTACTCGCTGGTCAAGGATAAAGCCCTCAACCAACTGCCACTATTTGCAATTAATTACATGTAATCACTCAGGAAAGCAGCTGACACATACTGAGTACAGAACATAAGAGTTTTATCAATCCGCCTCTTGTTTAAAGCTTTGATGCTGCTGGTTTAATAAGAGGAATCAATAAATGATTAATTCGTCTGTTTCCTCTATTATCTATCCATATATAAATTCTATGCCCCGTGAGTCATTTTGGTGATTATAAGGAAAGCTAAAGGCTTTAATGTGAAACAATTAACATTCAGATATGCTGTTAAACAGCCTGTGCAGACGCTCTCTCCTACATGGAGCTGTGACATGTTTCTCAGGGTGACTATAGCAAGAAGTTGTCCTTTAGTGATATCTGTAGGCAACAATGGGGAAGTGCAAGACAGTGTGTGCATGAGGATTTCTGCCGGCTGTTTTTATGGCAACTATTTCTTCGGTAGAAAGTTATTCCTGTAAAATCTGCCAACAGGAAGGCCTGTGGATTTTCTTCTGTACGGAGATGTTGCTGTTAAATGTAATTATTCAATGCTCTTAGCAGCACAAACAAATTGCATTCACCTCCATGTCACACCAAAAGTTACCAAGTCATGCTAAAGAAGAGGGCCAGAGATTATGTATCTTTCCTACCATTTCTATCTTCCGTGTTTGAGTCGTACTAAAGCTGGATAGGTTTAAAAAATAAGTTAAGGAAGATAAAAGTGCTGAGGAGATGACAGATCAGTGTTTACCTGGTCACATTAGCCCCTCTTCCCCAAAGGAAATATTTAACAAAGAATACATTTTACCAGTTTTCACAGTTCATTTCCAGGGGAAAAAATGTGTTTACACACAGAAATAAAAGCTATTTCTTGGGTAATAAAGGATCTGGCTTACTCTTTAGGAGAAATACAACTCTGGATCAAGTAATTTGTAAATATCTCTTTAAGCTGAGCGCTGTCACTTTGCTGCGAGCCCACTGACAGCCCTAATACATGATAAAGCACTCTGAGCAGCCTTTGGCAACATTTAAGCTTCAGTAAAAGTGGTCTGCATGCAGGAACATCAGTTTCAGACAATGTTGCTAAAACGGGCTCATTTTATGGCTAAACCTGGCATGAAGTTAATGGAATATCTCTTCATGATTGTTTTTAGTTATTGTTTTGAAGTTGCAAAAAGTAGAGTTGTTACAAAGGCGAAAGATGATTGCATCTTAAAACTGACAAATTCAACCAAATTACATTTTTGAAGATGATGCCTCGTCTTACAAAAGCTCCACACCAGGGCAGCATAAGTTACTGTACTGCTACATACATACTGTAGTGCTATGTGTCATTTTTATAATATTATATTTATTGTTATACTATAACCAACCAGGGCATGTTACAAGCTCATGTCACGCATTGAAAAGACTAAAACGTCAAATTCTCCTCCTCCTTCCTGTCTTCGTCACTGTTGTCTTCGGATGTTGATTTCTGTTGATTTCTGTGGAACAGAGACAGGTTGAATGACAAGAACATATTGATGGTTTTTGCAGATAAGCCATGTGTCATACCAGAATTACACTAGCAAAGACCAGCTTAAGATTTGTTAAAATTCTTCATTTGTTAAACTACGTATTATCCTGTTTATTATAACGGAAATGGCATTGGATATATAACTGTAAGCCTTTTCTCTGGTAATAATACTGTATAGATAAAAAAGTTAAGTTAAAAAAAGATATAAAATCTAGCTTTATCCCCAGAAAACTGCTATCAGTGTTACTTTCACCAAATTTACAAATTAATTCTCTTTGGAGAAGCTTCTGCAACACCCAAAGTCAAATATCTGATTTTGACACTTTCCAGATTTAGAAAAACAGTGTTCATCACTTTCCGACATGAAAGTAATGATATATGTGAGCATGTCCGTGTGTGTGTTCCCGTTTTTATGTTTTCTTCAACATCACAATACATAATCATAACATTTTCTATACTGTGCATTGTGTGACACATAATTCAAATCTTTCGTCAGCTGATTCGTCATCACAGTCCTATAACACGATTAAAAGCGGGGTGTCTTCAGGTCTCTATCATCCGTATCAGTAACGTCCACCATGATGACCTGAGAATAAGGCTTAGTTGGACCTCATCGTTCATTTAAAATTGGCGGCTGGCATGAAGTCACAGACTGATCATATCATAATCCAAAAATTGGCACATATATACACTGAAATTTAAACATACAGCACTATATCCTGACAAAACGGTGAGTTTTCCATTGAAAATAATCTAAATTAGAACTGTGATGCTTAACTATATAGAAAAAGACAAAGAAAACTCTGCATCTGTACTCTGTACTGTGTTGCTTTTCATACCTGGACCCTTCAAACTTCCTCTCTCGGTAAGAGTCGCCCTTCTTCATCAGGTAGAGAAGGACCACGTCGCAGAAGAAAGCTCCCTGTTACATCAAGTGTTATTCAGTGATGTGACTGTCACAACTGGCAAAATACAAAAATTGCAGTTCTTTTAAAATCATTTTTAACACATTTTTAATAATACTTACAGCGCCCATTAAAGCCAGCCCTGAAGCAACATTGATGGCTGTTGGGATGATGCTGAACTTCCCGGCCTATGGATAACAGCAGAAATACAAGAAATGTGGTTTATAAAAAATAAAAAAATCACAAAAATCATCTTAAAAGCTTAGAATTAAAGGTTATGTCTGTCTTTTATTAAAAACGGCTGTATGTCAAATTAACATGTCATAAGAAATATTAAGATAATAATAAGATTACAATACATCCTAATCCTGTTATCTTGCTGTTGTGGATCATTCAAGCTTTTGTCTGTTTGTTATTATGTGCGAATGTGCTGTGTGTTGCATTTATCATTTAAATCATGTCCCATCATAATGCTTTGGCAGAGTAGACAGTATTTCATGCATTCACTCTGTAAAACTAACATTTTCCATACCTTTCCGTGCACCATGATGTTAAATCGGACACCGTAGACTTTGAATAGAGATCGATAGCTCTCACCAGCAGCATTTTTGAAATACCGAGTGTGTCTGTTGGGAAACAAAAGAGGAAAATACGGAGGCATGAGAATACCAAAAAGTAATCATCTTGAAGTTTATTTTTAACATAATTTTCTCCTCTCAAATCATATATTTTAATTGTAAATAAAGATAATTCCGTTGAGATATCACAGAGATATTTGTGTGTGCAACATAGCGACACAGACTAAGGCAGTGTCTGTAGTGAGTCTCACCTGAAGTTAAATCCTGCTGCGATGGTCTTGTCGGAGACACTGACGTCCAGCCGAGTAAAGCGGTACTGCGGATGGCAGTAAGAGTAGGCTTTGTCAAGGTCACAGTCCCAGTGTATCATAATGCCAACGGAGCCACCCTGGAAATCAGAACACAGACTCGATCATATGTGGTTCATATGTGGTTCGTATGTAATGATCCATTAACCATGTTAATGGATCATGGTAAATAGTCCGGCTCCCCTGGGTGCGCATCTCTACGCTGCAGACCTACAGGGCCACACTGATGCTCACTCTCAATCTGATGTTTTTGTGGTGCTTCCTTAGCATTTCCTCATTTAGTCTTTGCCAGTGTTCTGCCCAAATTACTGGCATTATTGTGGTGGAGATGTGCCTAAATAATGACAAATCAGTCCAGAGAGCCTAACAGCTACCATGTAAACATTAGGGATGCACCGATCCAACTTTTTCTCTCCTGATGCCACAACTTAGGCTGTTGCCGAATACTGATCCGATGCCAGTGCTTTCTTTTTTCCCAAATTTAAAATCTGTACACCTCGCCCGCGGTGACAGAATGATTGTAAATGAGACCGGAAACACTGGATTTTATGAAGACATGGATGAGGAAACTGTGGGTCAGACACAACATGGCAGATACCCGCTCCACTCTGATATCAATGCAGTGAGTCGGTTTGTGCACCCCTTGTAAAAACATTTGCTCTCTCTACTTTTCAACAGTCGTGATGTAGATGTGACAGTGCCTGGAAATACCAAATAAAATCTAAGGATCAAAAGAAGGCCAGGTGATAAATGAACATGGACGTCTGTATATTCCAGTAAAATGATCTACTCTTGACTACATGCACTTAAAAAGCGTAATACTAACAAATGTGGCCATGTCCTGGAAGTTGTTTCCAGCTCGCCTGGTGATGTCTCCCAGGCGAAAGATGGGGCAGTAGGGGTGGAGCTCCTCATCATATCGGCATTTCCTCAAATAGGAGTCATCAGTTGTTTCAAGGACGTTGGACCTCAGGGTTAGGAAAGTACAGAGTGTATATAAGTGTGCACTGCTCACTGTACACAACTGTTTCCAGTTCACCAAGCAGTACATGGAGGGGTTATGGTGAGTGTCGAACTCAGGCGATGAGGTCTTACTTTGAAAATGTGAATTTGGGAAATTGGATGAAATTCTTGATGTAGATGGTGAAGTTTTCAGCGTTTGCCAGCAGAGGCCCTCTGTAAAAAAAAGAAAACACTGAGGCTTGTAATTAAGTTTGTCTTGGTGTCTTACTTTTTATATTAATGTCCTATTTTGCCCAAAAGACTGCTCTTAACTACGCTCCTCAACTTAAATATTATCATTGTCAGATGGGAATCTTCCATCAAATAAAGAAAAAAATTGTCAGGGATTTCTGGTTGTTATCTGTTTTCTGCCACTATACAATTAAACATGTTTCCAACAGGGTTTTGCCTTCAGGATTTTGTTATAGAAAGAGTTACAGTTAAACATATCTAAAAATATACAATGTGTGTGTGTGTATGCTTCAGGGGAATCAAATTAGAAAAGAGAAAGAATAATCAATCGCTTGTTTCATGTCTGCAAGAGTTGTCATGTGACTGCGTTGCTCCTTACTGTGGTTTGAATTTTCTTTCAATGGGACACCAGCCGTAGATTTCACAGGTACCAGTGGAGTTTTCATCATCTTTTCTTAAGCATCGGCCGCTCATAATTCCTTAAGAAAAACAGCGGAATAAGACACGCCGAAGTCATCCAGCTTATCACATGTGAAAAGACACCGTATTTTAATTTCTGTTGCAAAGTTGAAAATCAGTTGAAACGATAATTCTGCAATTATTTCCAAATTTAATTTCAGTGACATTTAGCCTAGACTCGTCTTGAACTGAAGAAACAAATTCTTAAGGAAAGTATTACTCAGAATACTCCGTATCCTGATTTTAACCACTTTCTACTGTTTTCTATCATACACCTTGCAATCATTTTGGAAAAAATAAATGTGGAAAATACCATGACACAGAGAAAGAATTTAACCTTGTTGAATTTAGATCCAAATCATATTTCAGAATGGCACTAAGCGGACCAACAAATTAAAACCAGTGATGTTCCCGTCTTACCGTTACCAGCCACTACCATCTTTCCCTCTTCACAGTCCTCGTCATCTCGACAGTGGCCATCCAGCACTTTGGGGCTCTGAGAACAAATGCCATAGAAAAAAAATGCCCGAGGTTCAAGAAACATTTAACCATAACAGACCATTTCTTCACAAGTCACACACGAACCATCCTGGATGAAAAATCTTTTAGCAGCGTGCTTGATGTGAGGCATTGTGATCTTAAACCCTGTTGCAGTAGCCACACTGTCGGATGCCAACATCTGGACATTAGTCAGGGTACAGTAAGGCTTGTATAACTACGGAAGCCCATTTTGGCCAAGAAGAGTTAACAGAAATTCAAATGAATTAAATAAAAATAAAAATAAAATAAATTAAGAAATTACAATAAATTAAGAAATTAAAATACTCACAGTAAGGCAAAGTATTTGACTTACTAAGTCAAAATTAAGAGACTGGCAAATTTTTTTTATAAAATCCCAACATTCAGACATTATATGACCAAAACGTATAAACACCATTAATATGGAAGTAAAAATGTAGTTAGGGGTTGTTTATGTCTGTACCCTTTTCATAACAGATTCCTTTTAAAAACTCTGTTTTAGTGACGGTGCCTGACTGGAACATGATACATGACAGTTAAAGGCTCCCACTGTGTGTGGTAGCCTTTCAGCAGCAGGGGCACTGCTACTGAGGAGAGCCGAAATGTATACAAGAGCAGTAGTGCTTGTACGGCCTTGCTATTCTTCTTGGCTGTTGCAGTGAGGCAGGAGACCAAGAGAGGCCGAGTTTACATACCAGGAACCCTCTGGAAATATGTAGCTAAAGATATAGCTGAGAGAAATGATGAACAGTATAATTGACACACACACACACACTCATAGAAAGAAGAGGGAGGTGTCAGCCCTTGTTAAAAGTAAAAGTCTTTTGTTATGACTAAGTGCTGTGAAGAAAATGCAGACCAGTGCTCTCGTGGCGGTGATGGCTGTGCCACCAAATGAGCCATTTGTTGTCTTGCTACAGAAATCAGGAGAGGCTGTTTCTCTGCTCACTGTGTATACAATACACTGATGAGTCACTTTCTAAGTTACAGTGACTTTGGGGGGTTAATGCAATGTGTGACTGTTCATCTACTACATACTCAAAACCCATTTAGAATAAGTGTGTGGTATAGAATTAGACAATTTTTGCAAAATTTATTTAAAATAAAAATACATACGATATGAGTCTTCTCCATGCTGGCATTTTAAAAAAGTGCACTTATTTGTGATGCTACTGGTAGCTGATTGGCTCAAGTAACCATTTATCGAGAGAGATAAATGGTTACTTGACTCACTGAAATGACAAAATATCAGATAAGGCAATCTAAGTGTTAGGAAGTTTATTTATGTTTTTCATTAAACTGAAGTACAGCACAGGTCATTTCCAGCTATTCCCTAACCTGAGTCACACATGGCCTACTATATCTTTGAAACATGGCCGGTTGGAATAGTTTCCAGATGATGAGACGTCAAACAGTGGAGAGTAAATCTAATCTTAAAATAAACACCGTTAGTCTCAGACAGCTAGAAACTGCGAGCCAAACGGCATTTCTCAAAGAGAACACAGTGTCTAAACAGAACATCGTGCCCTCACACTTTTTGTTTGTTTTTTCATTATTGCTAACTTTGAGCTTCGTTGTTAACTTTAAGTCTTTTGTGCTTCTCTAGATGAAAACTCCAGTACTCTGATGCACTGTGGGAAAGTTCATATAAGTCCATATAATAAAACACGAGAATACATAATTGAAATTGGCCCTTAGTTCAGGTTTCCCTTTGCTGAACTAATTATGGATGGAGGTGCAGTGGTTTCAACTCGGTTGTTTTTAACTTCAGGCATGACCCAGTGCACAGCTCCAGTGCCACCTGTCAGTTTGACTGGGTTTACTTCATTCTGACCCCAAACACACGTCACACATCTTTCACACACAGCTAATCACAACATAGAGCAAAGGCCCTGACTGATCATAAGAGAACTGAGGAGCTCACAATGTGGCTGCGCAGAGAAACGTTGCTCACTCGCTCATGTTGTTGCTTCAAAATGAATTTCAGACAAAATAAAGGACCTCAGATTCCTTCCACTTTTTACAGTCTAAAGTAAAAAATGAACATGATCTTGGGTGTAAACATATTGATCTGTCAGGGGTTTAATCTGTGATGTATTTCATGGATTGCTGAGATGGATCATTCAAATATGAAAATAATGGTTAACAAATTAGTCACTACAGCACCTGTGTGAGTGCAATTTTCTGAGAGTACAGCTTCCTCAGGGAAACACTGCCACAGTGGTCTTACATACAGCCCATGATCAACATTTAAATGAACTCTACAAAATATTCGTACCTCGGCACAGTATCCCAGCTCCTGGTTTGGCGTCTCTAAGAAATTGGTTACAACAAAGAGAACAGCTTCACCCTATATGTAGAGAAAACACTGTAAATTGTAAATCATGCCATGATGATGATCACCTGACCCTGCCTGCAGACCTGTCCCTCTCCGTAAATACTGTATTCTGTACCAGCCACTTAGCCAACACCTGTTTGCTACGTTGTCTCACAGTGACACATCAGGCACTTCTTCACATTTTGTTGCTTTTGATGCATATTACTACTGCAATTACATAAAGAACAATTTCTTAAAAATGATCTTTTCTTAACTTCTTAATTTAGCCACTAGCATGTGCATGTCTGCATTGTTAACACTGCATAACATTGTTCGCTAAAGATGAAAGATCTGAAAGGTGTGATCCTGCACTCATAGTAGGCTATGTGCATATTGCTGCTGTGGTGTAAATGTTTTCACCTGTGGGGGGATGACGTAGTCCTCCGGCCCCCACACCAGCAGACCAGACTCTGTGGTGTTAGTCACTGAGACGCCCTTCAGTTTAGTTATAACAGAACTCTGGATGGCCTCGTCTGTCTCCTGGTAGCCTTTCTTGATTAAGAAAACCCACCTGTGTGGGTGAAAGCAAACATTTTAACAGCTGAAAGGGAATATGTTTAAAGCATCTTGTTTAGTGTGTCATTTTTATTCTCTCATTGTTTGTGTTAAACATTAAGGAAAATACAGATTGTGTATTGCCTCTGTGATATTCAGCAAACAAGAATACATTTACATTTGTGCTTAGTATGTTTTATTTTTTGTGGTATCACATATAAAGTTAAAAGTATTGCTGATACTTTTGAGTATAGGACTAAGATGTACAATATTATAGAAACACTGTACTAAGACTAGACTTTGTTTAGTGTAATTGTCTTTTTTATTTTTCACTTTTATAATGACTGTATTTTAAGCCGGTTGCTTTTGTCTTTTATAATTAAGCACTGGGTGACTTCTGTACTAGAAAGGTGATACGCAAATAAAATTAACGTACTAGATCAGGCTTACTATGGCTTTTTTCTTTTTTTTTCATCTATGCGTTTTGCCACAGGCCACTGAACGAACCACAAGAGTATACAGAAGATGAGAAAATCTTTGTGTGACAATTGATAGTGGGAAAAAAAAACCTGTCCTGTCACTTGCCCCTCTATAGCCCTGACTAAAAATGTATAGCCCATTCACTTTATCATGCCTTGAAATCATCATCATGGTCAGTCTGTAAACTGAATAATGTAGATGTGGCATATTATACACATTCATTAATCAGCCACCAATACTTTATGTAAGTTGCTGCATTTAACATCACTTATTTTTTATAAAATATATAACCTACAGTGCGATTAGGGTCAACATAAACTCCTCACAGACATAGTCTACATTTCTTTATTAATATTATGATTATTTGCTAAGGGTTAAGTTATTTATACCAATTTATAAAGAGGCAATAAAAGCCACGGCAGTAATACACTTACCCTATAATGTAACCGATGATAGATAGTTGAATAAGTCTGTACAAAATCCCAACTTTCTTATTTTTGGCGACAATGTATTTTTCCGTTTTGTAGTCGAATAAGGAGAGGAAGCGTCCTTTGAAGAAGCTCCCGGCCATCCTGCAGCTGCTTGTGGACAGTGAGTGGTGGTCCATACACACACAGTTTCAGTACAGCCGCTCACAGCAAGCAGCCGACACACGCTCCCCCTGCTGCCCAGGCCTCATCACACCGCTCACAACCAGCGTCAAGACAGCATCAACAAGCACTATATCCGGTTCGGACTTTCAAAATAATACTGACCTTCCTGGCAATGAGGACAGATTGTGACATCCGGTATTCTCTTGGATACATCATGGTGGTTTGAAGATGCTAATTTGAACTGATGGAAAGCAAAACTAGGCTATATGCACAGCGGTGCTTTGAGCTAAATGCTAATGTCAGCATTTCAGCTGGTAATGTTTAGCATGTTTACCACTGTAGTTTAGCATGTTAGCATGCCAACATTTTGCACTAAACACAAAGTAGCCTACAGCTGAGGCTGATGGGATGTTATTAGTTTTGAAGATATTTGGTCCTAAACCAATGTATTTGTATGTGTGTATGACACATTTTGTTGTCCTGTTTATGGTGCAAAATGGAAAGTCAGGGGATCACCAATTGATTACAATTCATTCTGAGGGGGATATGAATGCCTGTACCAAATTTATGGCAACGCATATAATAATTGTTGAGATATTTTACGAAAAGCCACAAATGTCAGCTTGGTGGCGCAAGAACAAAAGTCAGAGGGCCACCAAAGTAATTAGGATTCATCCTGAGTGGAACATGAATGTCTCTACAATATTTCAAGGCAATCCATGCAATAGGCTAGTTGTTGAGATATTCAGTCCGAACAGTGGTGGACCGATTGACCAACCGACTGACAGACAGACCGACATTGCTATCCCTAAAAATGTCAAAGTAAAAAACATTTTTTTCCAACAAAAACTGAGAATTAAATTAAATAATATTTAATTTGAAAGCGTTAAATAATTGTATTCCTTGAGGAAACATGAGTGTGTGATAATGAATCAGTGCTGATCCTCCAAAACCCAAACATTCCATTTCAAGTTTACCACAAATTTTGTCATTAGTCGGGGGCGGCTGTGGCACAGAGGGTAGTGTGGTTGTCCATCGATCCCAGCTCCTCCTGTCCACATGTCGAAGTGTCCTTGGGCAAGACACTGAACCCTAAGTTGCCCCCGGTGGAGGCCAGCATGGCAGCTGTGTCCCCATTGGTGTGTGAATGTGTGTGTGATTGGGTCTATTAGACTACTGTTAAAAGCTTAGATTACTGTACAGCGCTTTGGGAACCGTTTCAATGGTTGAAAAGCGCTATATAAGTAAAAGTCCATTTACCAAATCCATTATTACTGGGATTACTATAGAGAGCCAAAGTCATGATGTCCCGTCCGGGCTAGCATCTGTTCCAGTAGCTTCTGTAACTCAATGCAATCTCTCATTCAGCATTTCTGTCATCTTGTTCCTGGGGTTTACTGCCCATATTGTAAGACAAATTGACATTCACTACATATCTTGCTATTAGAAATCGAAAACGTTGTGATTTTAACTAAATTAAACAACGATTACATTTGTGAGCACAGAAAAAAACTACAGCTCCCATGAAAAAACTACAAGTGTAGCAGCGCATGTACTTAGGTCATCGCATTGGTTTCGTCCACATCCATATAACTCACCAACGCTCTCTTCTAAAGTCATTTTCTCAACTTCCTAGCTGTAATTTCTGCTGTCTAAAAACGTCTGCAGAGTTTGGTTGTCTCTGTCCTGCTGTTATTACAGACCCTTCGACCTGTGAACGTCTAGGGCTTATGGGAAATGGTGTTTGTTAACTGCCACTAAAAACCTAAATATTGAATAATTAACAATATTAAACTACCATCCTTATCTAAACATATGAAGTGAGCCAGATGACATACAGGTTGAATTTGGATTTAAAGCCATTATCTTTTCAGTTGATATTGTGCTTTAGTGCAGTATTAGTGCTAAACAGAGATTGCTATTAAAAGTTATCCCAAACCAGCTGACACACAGTGAACCTGGGGAGTTTCTGACTTTCTCACAACTCTTTAACTAGTCTAGGTGACAATGAACTTTCACATTGACCTTTATCTGTTTAACCTCAAGCCCCCTTTCTTTTCCGAAGCCTCACCAGGAAGTGGTCTGGAGGAGACAGTCATTTCAGGCCTTTTATAGCATTCATGTACGCCTACATGTTCATTGTGTAAAAGATAAATTATTATTGATTTGTATTTGAATTTAATGTTCAACATGATCACCATACAGTTTCAAAGTTGTGTCAAACATTTGGCTGTGGTTCATGTGAAACTGAAAGACGGCAAAGCATTTCCGTAAATAACTAAATGAGCTGTGATGGTCTTGTGGTTTTGTCCCATGATGCTTAGAGGGGTTAACATACAGCATTACTACAGAGCTGGTCACACTGTATGAGACGCTGACAATGAATGCTGACATGTGGCTTTTCCTTTTAGCCCTGTGCTTCATGTGTGTGTCTTCGAACGGTAAGAAAAATCAGAGAATTCAAATATTAGCTGGATAACAAAGTTCAACGACTAAAATGCCTCTTTTGTTGAATTATCTATTTTTACATCATTCAGCCAATTTAAGTTTTGTAAGTCTTGTGCTTGGATATTTGAGTTTACATACTGAATATGACTTTACGTAGCCTACTAGTGGACTAGGATGTTAATATTGTATTTAAATATATTTAATGTTGTATATACTGCAGATGTCATATTCATTATCAGTTGCAGTGTCTGTAATAAGGTAATTCACGGTTATCATTTTTACATTTTATATAATTTTGTTTGATTGGCCTATATAATTGTTATCCAGTTACATTTAATACATTTATTCTCAACCCTGGTGGTTAATTTGAAGATGTCTAGACAAAGGTTTTGAATATCTACAGTAATAAGAAAGAAGAGTTCCTACTGTTGGTACTCTTGGTTATTTGCGCATGAGATAAGTGACCTAAACTTGAAACTTGTTCTTGTATTTCTCTCTTCCTGTTAAGATGAGGAGGACTATGAGAATTCTTCGGAGCTTTGTGAGACGCTCCCACTCAGCGCTCCACTTGGCTCCTCTGTGCTCCTTCCTTGCAAGTTTCCAACAAGTAGCCTCGAATTGGTGCTTTGGGCCCACACTCCTGGGGTGGACCTAGTCCACCTCACATCTGAAGGCCGTATTAAGTTCCTGGACCACAGATATGGACGGGTGAAAGCCTTTCCAAACCAAGGCTCAGAGGGGAACTACTCCATCTGCATCGATGACCTTAAAAACTCTGACCTGGGCCGTTATCGCTGCACGCAGGGAGATAAGTGTCTTCAAGTGGAATTGGTTGTTGAAACAGGTAAAAAGATTTCTGTTTGAAAGTTTGA